>QXVX01009088.1:0-26405 GCA_013436065.1 Halocynthia aurantium | reverse complement strand
TGATGTTGGAATTTTTTATATGGTTGTTGTCTGCGGAAACTTCCGGAATCAGGGGCCCCCCCCCCCCCCCCCATGCTGACCCATGACAGCAAAATAGTATAACACAAGGGTAAACATAATCATTGATCCAGGATATATTTTGGAGACAGATCCTCCTCGATTTATTTGTTTTCGACAACAGAAAATTGATGCGCATATTTCAACAACTTTCCACAACTTTTCAATAACATTATTGCAAACTCATTTATTGGTTTGAACTACGGCCTTCGTTAATGCTTTATGTACTCAGTGCATCCTTTCCATCATATCGTTGTCAAGTCGCGTGAGTAACGCATGGTCTAGTGACATAACTCTAGTATACCTAACGAAATCGTGTTAGACGATCGGTGGTACGACGCAGTCAAAATATTGCGATGGCTCTACTTTCGTCAAGCGGCCGTGAAATTTAAATTCCCATGACTATCCTAATGGCGTTGTGCCCAAACAAAGCTAGGGCGCGATTTTGGATTGAAGTTATCATAACAAATATACTTCTTTCGGAATATATATCGTAAGATTTGCGCACCAGTAGGAAAATCTCACAGTATGAATTAGCCTTGGAAAATTATCCGTGAGTAATTCTTTGGTTCCCCTACTTCTAACTTTACGGTATAAGCGTAGTTGCATACTGGAGAGTCCTGAATAAAATGGCGTAACTTACCTTCGGAGCAAGCGACGCAAGTTAGCAAGCGACCAAACGCTCTCCTGAATTGTCTGTTGTGGCAATAGATAAACGGATTGAAAAAACTGTTGGAATATCCGATCCAATTCAAGGCCGCGAATACGTTGTCTTCGATGCAATCGACGCAAAATGCTTTTAGAATATTGACGATGAAAAACGGAAGCCAACACAGAGTAAATATGCCCATGATATAACCCATCGTAAACACAGTTCGCCTTTGTTGCTTATTCCAAAGCGGTAAATTTGACCCTGGCATGGAAGGTCTCCGAAATATGCCAGTCTGTTCGTCTATCTGAGATGCGTGTCTGATTGCCTCTGTAATAATTTCTAAAGATTAGTAAAGTGATAATGGTATGGATGCTACGATAGTGTTAGATAAACACTACATTACAGCAAATTCATTTCAGAGGGCCCTAGCTCTAGGCTGATCGCTTGGTGAATTCGACCCTGTTACTATCCCGTCAGTAATGGGTGATTTTACTGATAAGTTCGACTGTAAACAGCTCACCTTTAAACACTATAACGTAGCTGAACATCATCATTATGAGCGGAATGTAGAAGGAAATGCACGACGATAACAGAACGTAACTTTCGTTTGTAATAAATTCACAGCATTCAGGATCATCGTAACAGCAATTCGCTTCCGGAGAATTTTTTTTCCACCAGCCTAACTGTATCGGAATAAATCCGATACTTGCAGATGTGATCCAAATCCCAGCTATTATGCATTTCGCCCTCGTTCTTGTTATGGAAGTACTATACGTAAAAGGCTTCGTTATTGCGAAATACCTGTCCAGTGCGATCACACATAACGTTTCTATACTCGCTGTGACAGTAAGGACGTCAATAGAGATCCATGTGTCGCAGACCAACTTCCCTAGTGCCCATTTTCCGGTTAATACGTAAGGTATTCCGACGGGAATAACTATTGCTCCCATGATTAGATCGGCACATGCCAAGCTTCCCACGAACATATTCGTTATCGTCTGTAGTTCGTGAAATGTCATTACTGCTGCGATTATGAGCAGGTTACCGAATATCGTAACAATTACCAGTACACATAACAAAATAGCGATAAAAACACCGGCTGTTTTGTTCACTGGCCGAAGGGTCACGCCGATAAATTCACTACAGTTCGTATCCATCGTCGTAGAATTGACATTATTGCTTGAGGTCACGGTGGCATTGTGACTTCTAACATAGATATTTCCAACTGTTGATAAGTTGTTGTTGATAGGCAAGGGTGAATTGCTGATTTGTGGAGATATATATGGGGGGAGACTCGATCCAAGTGTGACAGTGAATAATAAGCTGATGATGATTAGAATCCTGATGCAACGGATCATAATTGCGTAGGAAGTTAGAAGTCTTTCTCTTTAAATTAGTAGAATGCCCAGTGCTTTCCAAAGTCCTTGTTTGATTGGCATTGAGATAAAGTTACAACTAACTTCTGTTCTTTGCCTTTGCCCGATTCTACTCCGCGGGATATTTATATTATCCCTAGCTAGATTAAAGTGTATACTGTAAAAACTGTAAAAATAAATAAATATTAAAATGGCGTTAAATTTGAACAGTCAAAGTTTTCGGTGCTGGTATAGTATCCGGACAACCTTGTTATCCGTTGTTCGGACTCTAGCAAGGGTTAGAGTTGGGTTAAAATAAATTTTAAAAGAACTAAAAACAAATTCAAAAATACATTGAAAGCTTAATTAATCCTGTCCATACCCGTTACTTTAACCCGAACCCTCGAAACTGAGTCGGACAGCATACCTATAGTGACACCGATATTTTTCTCGCAAATCAGATTATTAATTTAATTCACATCACATTATATTCCTATCTACGAATTGCTGCTAAGATTTAATTCACATCCTGCGCTATATATTCTGTAGTCCATGTATCTTTGTTAACTTTCTTATGTACTGGCCATAATTTTTAACCTTTTTTAAGTTCATTTACTCGGGACCCGATATATCGATATTTATTGGGTATGGTCCCTACAAAAATCATTGCCTGTTCTTGTCTTCGGTTACGCTTTCGTGTACAGCGATAGATGCTGCGGTCTCTCCAAGGTTGTAAAATACTTTCAATAATTGTTTTTAAAGTGACTTTGATCAATCAATGCTAACATGATCGCGATGAAGTAGCCTTATAGGTATTTATTTTTTCTCGATTTACGTCAAATTGCGTATGCACCCTGGTACAGAATTAGTAGGGCTGATTGCCGAACAACGATGCTACAGGGAAATTTTTGTTCAAAATTGATTCAGTAATTTTATTACGGTGAATTTATTCAATTATTTTGTGTGGCAGTGTTTGACGAAACTCTTTTAAATATTTAATCCCGTGTTCCTGGCGAACAAGAGCAAACAATACAACTGCAGCGCGAACAACTTCAATTAGGACTTAAGCCGAAAGCGTCGAAAGTATAAGAATGAAACTGGATTGGAAATTGGAAATATAAACCGTATTGTCGGTATCGAATTTAACACTATGCACGTGGGACATGTACATTTTGGCTTTGGAAATAAAATCCAATTTTTTGAATTGTCATTACTTCGTCGTCGAACATAAAATTCTGCGTAACTATCGTTCTAAAAAATCGTTCTATTTCATCGCTGTCAAACCCACACTGTCATCAAGATCAAGGAATGATGCGTTCTAACCATAATACTACCTTGACGACTAAATTTCTTTGTGTTATAACCGCTGTTTTCCTTCGAGGCCTGCTATTTCCTCTGAATTATAGCTTATGGATAAAAGGATGAACATATATTGGTCTGTTTAAATCCTCGATCAAACCATGTAATGGATGTTGCATAGCAAAACAGACAGACCATATTGTCTATAAGTCAACGCGACTAGATTGACAACTCTTAACAATTGGTTTTGGTATTCCGTTTTCGCTCAAACCACAGTTTCCTTATATACATATTATGATACAGGAAATGCTCGATTTTTGGTTTGATAAATTACGCCTAGAACCCATCGATTTCCTATTATTTTCCTATGTGATTGATAGCTATCAAATAGTTAATGCTTTCTTATCTCGAATAAAACCCTGAATCTCGCTACAAATAAGATAACATTCACAGAAATTGCTAAAGTACTTTTTTTTCTACCTGAAAACAAAATGTCTATACTGCGTACTGTGTGTCCTTCTATTGTGGGAAGGCTTTTAACCTTTATTAATCGGAATGTATTTTTGGAATTGCCTCTTAAGCGAAGTGACAACGTTAATTGATTCACCTCGGCGCAAACTGAATTTGCAAAATTGTTTTCCGTCAATATTACCTTGACGTATGTGCGAAATGTCAGCGAAATTTCAACAAGTGTAGCAATGTGAAGCACGTACGATTTACTGGAGAATGCCGCATGTATTGTGGTCAGTGCGCATAGCGGTGTCTTGTTATTTGAGACATCGAATTCATCCTTGCACGTATTCTAGCGATGTATGTAACCAAAATTATCCTCTTCCCTAATACATTGAGATTTGTGCAATCAATTTTGTTAAGTTTGGAATGACAAGCAATCATTTATAATGATCATCATGTTTATTTATGGTGTACAAATTAGCCGATATGCGGTGTTGAAGCGCACAATGGTGGTATAGTGGTATCTGACGCTATCTTGTTACGTAAGCGTTAACACTAACCACGAACACAACACGTTTCAATATAAAGGACGCTGCTGTGCTGTGACGAACCGCCGTAACATGGAACGAGCGCTACAAACAAAATTTGAACTTTGAACTTAGTTCTTATCACCGAATACTCGTAAGTCGATTGTTCGTGAATCGGGGAAGGTGAATAATGATTTTGCGTTGAGCCTGTTTCGTATATTTAGGTCTCACCTTCTTTTGTGCCTGGTACATATGACTGCTTATACAGTATATTAGAAACGCTGCCCTCGCTCTCCTTAATAACCTAACACGTGAACTTTTTAGAATAAATGAGAATTATTGCAACGTAAGTGTGGATAGAATCCCTTCTGATCTCTACACTACTGTGAGATCGTTCAAAAGCTCAAAACGTTCTAGCCAGGTCATGGTGAATAAAATTTGGCGGAAAATTCCCTTAAGACACATTTCAATGTAAACAAGCACCAAATATCACCTGAGCAAACAAAAGCGCGGTGAAGCACGAGCGGGATTGTTATATTATTATCTAAATTGTCTAAACGAATGCTCCACTCTGAAAGAAATGTATCTGTCTTACACTAACCATCTCTACCGGTAGTCTCTGTTGTTTTGCATACATCTCCACTATATGAGGAACGCTATTTGAGTTTGAGTCCTGTATTGAATACCTTCAAGAGATAATATTTGAATCCAAAACCGCCAATTTTAAGCTTTAGAATTTTAACAATGCTGGCTAGACTATTGCGGTGAATTGTGAACAACCCGCGATATATTGAAAATTGATTTCCAGCAAGTGCTATGATGTATATTTGGCGTTCAATGATTGAATGATGAAGTAGACAGCAAATAACGCTCATGAACGTTTTAAGAGTTATTGATGAAGATAAAATTTTCAGAGTGATGCGTTAGGATTACTCAGATGAAGGTTAAAGTTGCCTGCCGTCCATTTTGATGGAACGAAAGTTACCGTAAGTTTTGTACTAAATGTCGAATAAATATGTAGTATAGTGGAATTCCTTGCTGTCAAATTAAACTATATTCAAAATTCAAATGTAAATATCCGCTATCACATAAAAAAAGTCACGGCATGTTTTCTGGCTAGATCTGAATCTCTCTGAAAGTGTCTGCAGAAAATGATTTATTTTTCTAAACCTTATCCTCTTCTAACAGTTCTCGTAATTTATTCGTACTTTGAGGCCGTAGTCGAATCTTAATGCTTGTTCTGTCTTGTAAACATAGTCATCCTTTTTATGAATTATTAAAAACGTCACAAATCCGAAAATTGCAAGATTTTGTAACTCCCATAATCGCAGCAAGACGGGGCAACGCTGATCGGATCAATCAAAATTATTTCTCCCAGAATGCTTATCTAAAGTCGTGTGTATGCAGTAAACGCAGACCTGAGCGCTAGAGCGTTTTTTTTCTACTTCTTTCGTTACTAGGTTGCTTTCCGTCAGATATAAGGTTTCTAATTGTAATCTCATGTCTGGTTCTAGTTCTGGTATACGTCAATGATAGGATTAGAGTCAAGTTGCAATCGTTTGCGTGCATACGACACTACATTAGTTTTTACACAGCTCTCGATACTAGCATAGAAAATCTTATAGAAATTATCCATAGATATAGCAACCCAAGTGGTATTAGTAATTTTATCTCAGTATCAGTAATTTTAAGATCACTAGAAAACCGTCAAGTAATATCTTTCAAAAACTCTAGATTACTATCTTAGATCTTATCTGAAATGTCGCTAAAATGAAGGTAGACCACTAACACAATAAACATTTCCTCAAAAGAAATATTTTGTGTCGTTTCAAGACAAATAAATTGGAATATACGCGATATATCCTGATAAAATTAATAAATATCCCTTTTCATAATTTTTATGGTATACACACATACACAGTCCCATTTTTGAACAGATGAAGTTAAAATAATATAAACCTGACCTTTTCTCTCTAGAGTCTAGACAGTTTGATAATTCAAAAATGCTGTCATTTCGTAAAAGTCCTGTTTTTTAGCTCCAGTCTTGCGCATAATTTACCGTTTGACTGATATACCGAATCAAGTCATGCTAAGACACAACAATGAACAACGTTCGAAATTCTAAATTATATTAACTTAACAAAGGTTTCTTTCAGCCCAAAAGGGTTAAGCTCAACGTTCGAATTTCACCTGCTCATTTAAAACCCATTAGCGCAGTCAACAATCCGCTGCGACTGTCCTGAAGGCAAACCACCTTATCTTAGAACCATGTAAATAAATATAATAACTATACAACTATGCAGATCTTTATATAGTTTCCTAAAATGCTCTGGTTAATGAATGTACTTGCAGGTTTTAATAACCTTTACAGCCTGCACTAGCTCCTATAATATTTGTGTTCAAACACACTGCAGAAGATAACATACTACAACGTGAAAGACCTATTTGCTAACTAAATGACCGCGTGATCTTTGAAATTTCCTGAATCCCACGTGCGATCCATCGTATTTGATATTTTCCTGAAACTTAGACCGCTTAACCGCAATGGAATTCGAAATACTGAACGTGACAAACTGCGTGTAACAAATTAGTAGGGGGAACAGTACAGTGACATTCCACAGTAAAGCATTGGATTCTCATGGACATTGACGTATGCAAGACTATATATAGATATAGTCAGTCTCTTTGTTAAAACTTGCATTGTACTATGATATTTTTACATCATCCATTCATTATATATGTTTCATTCATTTCATTACGAATATCTTTCCTTCTTTCCAACGCTATAAAAGTTCACTCATGTCAATTCTGTACAATTCACTCTAGATAGATTTCTTAGTATTATCGGAACAATTTCACGGAAAGACATTGCAAATGTACGGAATATCGCCTGGCCTAGAGTGACCATCGACCTATGTACACATCCCATGCTCGTAATTTTGGTCTAAAAGCAAACACTTCGGATCGGATTTCACATCAATTCGCGCCCATTTCTGGTAAACCTTTTCTGACAACATTCTTAACTATCCCAAATCGCATGTGCGTTATATATACTGATGTAAACATGGTCAGTGTCATTAAATATTCATATACGAGGTAAATTCAGAACTTGAAGATTGATTTATACACACTATATGTACTTTTCACGACGCAATTCACAGATATACAAAGACCCTGATACAATATTGAACCGGATTTAGTTAAAAAACAACGTGACCCGTTGAAAAAAACATATCTCTACCCCTTGGTCGTATTTGGATGAAAAAAAACGTGATTCAATGTAACCGGATAGGTACTAACAATCCGTCAATGTCAGATAAGATCAAAATTTCCCGATGGTAATTACTATTTTCAAACTAATATGATATATTATAATTTGAAATGTTACTTATTATTTTGTATTTTTAAGCTTCGATGCTGTATAAGCTTGGGGCTTTACGTGCGTGAGATGATTTCGATCCCCATTACCGTGAATTATCGGGGTTAAAATCTCGCTATTATGGGTTTTAAGGGCCTTGCTTGGGTGCTGAACCTCTCGGGTTGGGGCGACGCTTCGCGCTGTAATAAGCACCGTCGCAAATCGGCCTGTCCATTCCGAATCTTTGAATAATCCTTCTTAAAGTATAAAATGATGATTGACGCAGTTTATGTGATATTTACGAATGAAGATCTTACCTTTACTTGGTACTTTACTGAGAGATGTTTTTGCGAAATGGGCTTTTGAAGCATTATCGACTTTACTATAGGCACAATAGTGTGGAAAATGACTGACCGCCTACGAAGATCGTTATAATCTGAAATCGCTATTTCTACCATTAAGTACTTACCTGCAGTATGGAGAAGTTATTTACATTAAATGGTTAAGTACAGCAGTGCGAGCACCTGGTAACTATGTTGACATAACCATTTAGTACAGGGTTAAATAGACTAAAGCGAGTCTTCGTCTAATATTCATTAATAAGATGCCGCTATTCCGTAGGGACGATCATGACGTCAAAACGACGACTTAGTAAATATTGCCATACCGTAGACGTAATTACTTTCCTAATATATTACCACGAGATGTCGTACCTCATCACTGTCAGTAAAAACCGTGAAAAATATTGAGCTTGACTATTAATTTTTAATTTATTAAACTGTTGACTTGTCTCACTACAGTCTTTATACAGTATTTTCTTTTGTCTTGTATTGGACATCGCGAGTGTCATTCTGTATAGCCAATCCTTCGCTACACCCCCAATTTATTTAAAACCTATCGGACTTTTCTTTTGAATCCCTTCATTCTTAACTTCATCTCGAAACAAAAGACTTGCCTGGCCTTCGGTACGTTTTAAGCTTCACAAAGGCAGCTGAGCAGATTAATATTGTACAGTACAATAATAAAAATACCAGTAATATCAAGTTGTATTCGGAAAAGCTATAGCACTGCGGTATTGTTGTGCTTACTGTAGTACGGCTATATTCACTGATCTATACTTAGCAGATATAAGCCTGGGATATATATGTCTATACTAATGGAAATCCTCAGTATTATAGGCTGCTATTACGTTCTGCTAGAGAGCAAATTTCACTTTGACTGCGCAAAGGCAGGTATTGAAAACATAGGTATTCGTCATTTTATATACCGTTTAATCAAACATTACCAATTTCTCCTCAAAACCAAAGTTAGCTCTTTCAAATATTGTATAGTTATATAGTATGAATCGAACGAATGAATTTTAACAGAATGTATGTCTCTACTGTATATCTCTAAAGCCTGTCAATGCGTTTAAACTAAGAAGTATACATCATGTAACCTCGATCCTTTGAACTCTCATCATAAAAACTTTTTCAGAAATCGGTCGTCAAATAATCACAAAGATTACGAACTACCTTTCCGTACATCAACTAAGCCCTCAAACCCTAAACGTAACTGACAAGCGGGCTCCTGACCCGCAACATTCCCACGAGATTGCTTTAATGAAACTCTTAAACAGGATTACTGTGATCGCTGAAATACGAGATTAATACCGATGGTTCCCCCAATGAAGCGATTGACATAAACACACGATCGATTGGGTCAAGTAAACAAGTATGAACAATTCGCCGTTCAAAACAAGGTGTTTCGGAGCCTTTCAACCGCGACTAATTGGGGTTTCATGTTGTCAAGCGAACGTAAAGAGCCTCAAGTTAAAGTAAAGATAGTTCATTGCCCCAAAAACATTTGGAAAATGCACTGGATTTACTGGAAACCTTCGGTAAATTACTGAATGCTAGTAGGAAGGAAGACTGGAAATTCTTCTTACTGTTAATTCGATTGGAGCGTTTCTGTCGTAGCAAGCCCACATCCCCTCAAGAGCGCACTTTAACAATGTTGCCCTTCTCTATTGCTTAACTGACCTACTGAAACTCATCAACTAGGCAAATATAAAAGAATATACTACTGAGCAAAAACTAGCGCAAAACATTTTGTACTTCCACCTCGTTAAGGACATGAAAGCTTGTAAAACCTTTTTTTGTGATGTGCTTTACTTATTTCTTAATGGTTAATCCAGTACTGTCTCATCTTATCGCAAAGGTACACGAACTTCGAAAAGAATTCCGAGTCTAAATCAAAGCCCACTCTCAACTTGCGCTACTTAAATAGTGTTTGTCCACTCCATGTATCCGGGTTGTCGATAACTATCTTATAACGTGCGTATGTATGACTTATTGTCAGGAGTTATTGAGCAATTTTTTCAACGATAAGCTAGTTTTTGTTTATTCATGGCATCCATTTGTTTTTGTTATCACTTCTACCCAAATAATCCTGTAAAAAACGTGAATCGAACTCGTATCTGAAAGTGTTTACGGAGGAAACGGTAGAATGATTATTGTTAAGGTATACAACCCAAGGGTAGGCTGTATGTTACTTTTAAATGCAGTAGGAAGAATCAATTTTCTAAAGATTTGCTTGTACTGTATTATGCTTCAGACTTTAACTAGCCGTTCTTTTTCGAACCTAGGGTCTTTTGAAATGCCCTCTAAGTTTTAGTTCGTCTATTTTATCTATCTATTTTGTATGGATAGTTTTGCCACTATCAACTCTTCGGTGACATAGCAGTTCACAATCTTTATTAGGTGAGGCATAGGATTGTTTGATTAAAACAGAGCTCTGTTTATCCTTCCACTTAAACCGGCAGTCGCTGGGAAGATAGCTTTCATATTCAGATTGATAATACTGTACACTTCACTACGGCTCCATATTTAATTTTCTCTGGGTATGCAATCCGGTCCGTATTCCATAAGAATAACGGACAGACATCTACATTGACGAGGCGAGAAAAAATCCTTTCAAATCGAATTTGAGAAGAACAAATTTACCAAAATCTTAATTACTTTCGTCACCGCTGGCAAATTAGTTTATCATGGTGGTCAATTACGGAGGTTCAAATGCCTAATAGGTCCTTGGGAAAGGTCAATAAATTCTAGCAATCTGTTCTGTGTATTTATATACTATAGGAGTGATGTTAGCTAATAATGGGCACCATTCACCATACTTAGTGACATTTGTAGATGCTTATTAACTGTCTATATGACAGGCGCATATATTTACATACATCACTTAATCAACACGGTTACAATCTGTTTCGGAGGTTGTGAAGAGGAGTGAACGTGAGGTTTTATATGTCATCGTCCAACGTTTGGAAATCTTGTGATTTCCCCTTTAATTTCCTAAGCTTGTAAAGTAAATTGTCAATAACCTCAAAATTAATTATTAAATCAGTAAGTCAGGTCGAATGGCTTTCCTAGTAAGTTGGTTCATCCTAATATTCTGATATATATGATTGCATTAAAGCACTATTACCAGGATACTTGCGTTTAGTCCTCAGTGGCTTAGCACTGCCGGGTTTACCTATAAGCTTTACCTCTAGGGGGCCTCAGGCAAGGTGTATATTACATTTTTGACACTGTTCTATGCCCTCTTTACACATTCTGTTATAACAGACTATGATCTCCAAATAAACCTTCAGTAATGTTCATTTCACTACATTTCATGATCATAAAACTTTCCTAAGTCAATTCCTACACATTAGCAGAGGGAAGAGCATGACAAGTTGAATAGGTTAGCCCTAGGTCATCTCTTCATCTAAATCCAGCACTCTTGCTCGAACGGTATATATTTAACCTAACACAATGCCCCTGAATGTCTAGATATCATGGAGCCTGACAACGGGAATTGATTTTGCAATTAGCTTCCAAGCACTTCCTTGCGCTATATATTCTGCTTTGTTGACGACGCTGATACGAAGGACAAATATATCAATTCATTCCATTTACAAATTCCAACTTCTATGACCTTGCTGTTGGGTCCTTCTGCGACTTCCTTAATTGAAGCGTTGGAATTTGTCTAATGAGAACTCTCATCGATCATCTCGTCGATCATCAAACTTCGATGACAGATCAATGCTTTTATTTCATTATATCTTGTTGTTCTGATGTTCTAACCTTGTTACTGACACGGAGTTAGTCAACCAATAGATGAGTAAACGATAGCTGTGAAAAAAACACGTTCCATTATCATCTGTTTAACAAGGAATATACAGTGTTTGCCATCGTCTGTGTATTCTTCCATTTTGACGAGCTTAATCAACTTTGCATCTTACGAATAGTCCAATCTCCCCTGACAGTATTACTGGTAATTTCCATAATTGGCTGGGAAAATGGGATGTTTACTAGTATCAAAAATCGGTTGTCGAGGTAGTAGTTTTATGGAAAGATAGATATATGTATACTATACCCAGTATCCTTTGATAAATTAAGCATTACTGGTTACACATTACTTGAACTTGCATTACTGGTTACTCATTACTTGAACTTTGCATAACCTATCATTCAACCACACATTACATATGTTTACTCCTAATTCTATCACTCTGGCGCAGCGCTCTCGTGTGAATAGGTTTTTAATCTGTCATCATAATACTTCACTCTCCAGCCCTCTCACGTTCGTATTTACTTCGTAATAAGCACGAAGTTCATCTTTGTTTTCTTCATTCAATTCTAATTCATACTAGGGATAATTCTGTCAATTCGTTGAATTGAGTCTCGCCATTGTCGACAAATATTTATCGTTAACAGTCATGCAGTATGCGGTGAGATTCCAATAACCGTTCCTTTATTTACGATGCCACAATGGTTTGCGGCTCGAGAACACTTGTGTTTCGAGGAGAGGATTACAAGTGCTTTGACGCGGTTTTAAAGTATCCGTCAACACAAACTACATCACTGGTTTTAAAAATTATTTAAAATTTGCGCATTTTAATTATTGAAAGAACTTGTGGTTTTCCATTAGACTTTGCTCATTAATCATATTAGTACCAGACGAAGTTGATTATTTATAAGAGCTGATTTGGATTGTAGGAAATCGATATTTATCGACAGCTTATACTCGTAATTAGGAGGTTCTATAGAATTCTAAAATCAAAGGATTCATTGCCCCCTAGTCAGCTAACTTTTCAGTTGTAATTCCTGTGAAACCTTACTCTTAATCAACTCAGTAATCTATTGCAACTTGGGGTAGTTTTTGCAGTGATTATGAAAAAATAATAAATAATGAATAATAAAGAGGCAAATATTGAATGGTGTTAACAAGAATGCACCACCAAGTAACTCGAAATCTTCTTCATATAGTACTTTGCTTGTGTCTGTACTTTAAATTAGTACAAGCCCAATATATCTTGAGATGAGTTTCAAGTAATACTTTTGAAATTTTATTCCCTTCGCCTTTTTTGCAAAATTGCTCAAATGTATTTTAGTTTGGCGGTAGTGAAAAATTATATTTACTTACCATCATAATATAATACTTATTTTATATTAACCTCAAGCTGCAACTGTTGGCACCGTGAGCCAGAACTATTTCAGCAAATTTTCAGCGTACCTAATACCCTGTGCTGCCTGACATGCAAAAAGATTAAAATCATATGTGCTTGACTCGCATTGAACTTTTTCCCTAGCTGTACTGTGTTCATCTGAGATGCAAGACTTTTATTGGATTAACTTTGCCTAGCGTAGGTAACAATCTTCGCAAAGAAAATTGAAGGGAATGCCAAAACGTATTGCTGCCGCATTGATTTTCTATTACTTGGCTCCCGCTTTCGAGCAAAAAAGATCCGTTATGGATTGTACCCGATAACGTTCCGTCTTTGCCAAGTTCAATCGAAACCTTTTCACAAAAACCGTTTGATCTTGGCTATGATCACTGCTTAACTGTAATTATTTACAATAATATTTGGTATTTCAATAATTACACTCAGTTCGCAGTAAACGTTTTGAACATAATCTCTCAACATTTGCGACATGGTCACTTGGCAAATACCTCAACGACTAAATAAACACATTAGTTTATTTAAGTAAGATTTTGTGCTGGAATTAGTTTAATTGCCATATCTGATTGCTATGTAATAGAGTTCCAGTAATTTTGGTTTCCAGAATGTTCAGCCAGTAGACGTCTTACATAAAACTAGTTCATAGCCACATGTGTTCGCTATTGTATATAGTACATTACAGTACATTACTGCTAATGTAGTAAGTAATATTGATGGGATGTCCAATACTCCTGTTTTTCGTTTGTTTGTTACAAGGCTAGTAATGTTTAGAAAACAGCATCGAGTTCTAGTGTATGTAAATCATTACTCTATTTTTTGTTGTAAAAGTAAAGTAGAAAAGACGTTAATGGAATACAGGATAGTAATACCCTAAAGGGCTTAGGAAGGCCTAGGAGAAGCCGTTTTGGAATAAAGGTTTAGTGACTGGTAGAGTACTCTGATCTTGATTTCACTGTTGTTGTTTTCTAATTAATACTCGAAATAATAAATAAATACGTTGTTCACTCTGATATTATTGTTGCACAATTCCCTACGGAGACTGTTATTCAAAACATACTAAATATCCATAAGCATGAGCGCAACCTTATTTCTCCTCGGTAATCATAATAACAATAACAATAACCGACTTCCCGAACCTGAACGAAACTCTTAAACTCACAAAAGGTCACATTATAAAAGAATTAGATTAGAATCTTTGGATCTTTGGTCATCAAGATGTATATTTTCACTGAGTTAGCTAGACTTCTTAAATCTCTAATTTCTTTCGAGCTGTTGTTTGGAAGAATCCCTTATTAAACAAAACCTCTTACTTCGACCAAAGTCATTCTCTGTCAAATTTAATTACCTAAACAAAGTTAAAATGGATTTTACCGCGAACGAACCTGTGGAAAGGTACCAAAAATTTAAGCAATTTAGTGCATTTTTAGTTGAAGGCAAAACCAAAATAGTCCTGATTTATTCCTTTAAAAACCTTATTCATTATCTCATCTACTATGCTTTTCCCGTGCGTTGTCATTGCAGTACAGCATTGAGGTTCACTACACACTTGCTCCTGTCTTAAGCTTTGTACTCTACTGTATGGTGGTAGACCACTAATGTGCTAGAATTTAAATACTGTGCGTTCTAAATCATTTTTGAGAGTGAAAAATGCGGATCAGCAGCTGGAAAAAATAGAAGAGCTATGGCCTGTCGCAGATCGCACTTAAAATGCGATTTGGGTGGTCCATATGCCTAATACGATAATTTCTGATCTGCTGTTTGATACCGAATAGTTGTAAAAAGTATGGATACAGATAGCTATAGATTGTCAGGTTCGATCACTGTAGAAAAATCTGTTGCTCCTCACGCTATGACTTTGTTTATAAATGAGATGAGCTTTCAGGCTCAACTGCACTTAACCACACTACATGACAGGTCCTAATTGGTGTTCTAAATACTCTCTTATATACAGTGCAGGTGTGGTAACTATTAAAGTCCTGCCGCAATGTTTGTTTGCAAAACAACACATTTTTATGTTATCTGCTATCAGAATCTAACTGCGAGCAAAACTTTCACAGCGAATCAAGAACTGTTATGTGTCTTTCTTTGTCTGATATCATATTTTTTCTTTACTGTACTTATTTTATCGACGCAGGAGACTTTCATTCCGATAAAACTTAGCCTGCTTTTCTCAGTTCAAAGTAAAATTCGATTTTCTGATTAAGACCTTCCCTCCTATCATGTTTCTCACTGCACCGAGTGAAATGAATTCAGTGCAATGAGAATGCACTGAGTAATAAGAAGGTGCAGAATCCCCGACTTGTGTTGCCAACGCTTCAAAAATACTGAATTCGATAGAAATAATGTTTTCAGACCACCCGCCTTCGTAGATAGTAGATTTCAAAATATTTTTCGTTTCGTTCTTCACTATTTCTAAATTCATTACATAAAACTTCGTTACTTTCTATACTTGCAGAATTTGCGTAAGAACTGGGTTTATGAAACCACTAATGGGTAACAGGGATAAGGAAGATTTATATTGAATCTTTAGATTCGAAATTATTGATCCCTCGTCCAATTAAAGTTGTCACCGTGAGACGTTTGTCGGGTAGGTCACGTTACCTGTACACAATGCCGATTATAATTCGGACCACGATCGAACTGATAATTCAGCCTAATAAATTTAATGAAAAGTATATGCGATATTTATACTTTTTCCTCAACACTTAAATTCTTTGAAGAAATAATGATTTCAATGCATTCGCAAACTAATCTATTTTTTACTTGCGCGGTTGCAACCACCAACAATCGATTGTGTGTTGCAATAATAGTCTCTCCCAAATTAAGCCCTATATTACATAGGTAATTTCAAGAATAATGCTGAAAACACAGGAGCTTTATATAAATGTTATTTCCACAATAACAGATTCAATGTGCTAGTCAGAAAAAATATTCGCCCCTTTCACTCCGTCATCAAAATACAATGGGGTCTTTTTATCGAGCCTACGAAAAAACAATATTTGTAATTTTAGTTCAAAATACATCAGATACCATACGTCAAACGACAGCGAGGCATTGTTTTCTTTGTTATTCGAGTTATAGGTATATTTGCACGAACGTTTAAGGCTTAAACCTTTTATGAGCTATTTTATTTTTGTGGTGTGGTCGAGATTCTATCGTAGCATGTGAGCTTTGCACCAAAAGACGGTCAATATTTGATTTCACAAAATTCGTGATCAGCGAGTGAGATCTAACTTATAAAAATAAACTTTCACAATTTGCTGAGAGTCAATGTCAGGAAAATAACTTGAAATTGACAAAAGAAATTATTTTATAGAATTTCAAGTAAATAATTCAATTGTATGTTATGAAGAATCTGTATGGATATTTTATTGTACTTTCACAGCTCAGTATTAACAGTGGAATACTTGCGTCCTTTTTCTATTATGCCCTTCTTGAATCCCGTTAATCCAAAAGACACACAACTCTATTCAAGTGGTAGGAAAATACATGATTTGTGCTATTGGGTAAGTGGACGGTTACGTGGTCAGTTGTTATTTCAGAACTTGAGTGTCCATGTGTGTCATGTACCGTGCCCCAACATGAGAATGTAAGCATCGAGCCAAAAGACACACTGCACGTTTAGTTGTTTGGAAAAGCTTTCGACTGAAATCACATTGCTACAAAGCTTCATACATTCACGTTGGCAATTATTCTATGAGCTACTCGATTTTACTTACGAGTTATATTAGGGTTTCGATTCGAAGGAAATTTGCGTAGAAGTGCTTTTGACTTTGCTACAGCGAAAATGCATTTACGTCTTAACTGTGGTTTCGTGTACCCTTCCAGCACTTGTACTTGACCTTCGTTATTTACATATACTTACTGTAATAGGATTTCATAATCTAAAATCTCCGTGTTGTAGAATTCTTCCACGTCAACTGGTGATTGAGGTAGAAAAGTTGGTTTAAATCTAGACTTGACAGATAACTTGTTTTGAGAACGCATCGATCGATTATTTGAGAACTTTCCTTTCACGATAATGTCCTAGAGACTTTCCAGTCTGCCATTGTGTACCTAGTATACAAATCAAGATAATAGACCTGTGACATCTCAATATTATGGAGATATCGGTTTGCAAGCCTCGTATTTAACAAACGTGACGTCACGAACGTTTTCCTATAGATGCCATTCTCAATAATGATGTATGAACTGTGGAGATATCGATGTTTGCTGACATTCTCACAGCGGTCACGGAATCCGGTTTCCGTATTGCAATTCGCGGAATATGACACTGTGTTCTCGTTAGGGAATCTTATAGGTTCCTTTACGATAGTCACGGGAGCATGTCTCTATAGCAACGGGGACTTATTCGAGGTAATTTACTGGAATAGTTTTCCTTGTATATTGATTGTGTAATTTCTGAGTAAATATCGCGGTTTCATAAGTCGTTGTTCCCCTTTCTAGGCACGGCTCCTCGTGTTTTTGATTAACATCTTGTTCACCTAAAAACAAGGATAATGTACAAACATATCATCCCCGTCATGCCACAAATACCAGGGTTTGTTTATTTAACCAATGACATATTTATCAGTCTCGTGTTTGATTGTCGAAAAAAGATACCACAAAGCAAAACCCAGTAACATCAAAACTCGTAAATTTCGTCAGCTGAAACTGAGGCAAACAGAACGTTTTCTGGAATTTAGTTCTGATGGACCCGGCTGATTTGCTTTTGGATTTTATTCTCCTCAGGCCGGGAATGTCACGGTACACTGATCAAATTTAAAGTATGGAAAGCGGAAGATTTAGGTTATTGTAAGCTTTCTTAAATCGCTACCAATCTTGCTATTCTGGAAATAATTGTATTTCAACTTGGAATTCCATTGGAAGACTTCGCCCCCCAAGGAATTAATTTTCAATAACTAGGTGACGAAAACGAAGCGAAAAACACATTCGAATTTTTTAATGGATGTTTGTGGTGGTTTTGAGCAGATAATTGTGGGAAGAATTGGAAGTTAAGTTAATCATCAAATCATTCTAATCCAATAAAGTAAATCCTGTTACGCGCGTACAAAATCAATAAACGTTATCTGCTCTTTGCCGCCGTTAACCTTGCTTGACTATTTCTTTTAAATATTAGATATAATCAGGATAATGCTGTTGAAATTGGCGACAATAATCTTGTTTTCTCTAACGTAAAAGAACCTGTATCCGGCTTGAAATTCAAGTACTGAAACAACAACAGAGTGATCCATAGCGGGCAAGTGGGTCCCATGTATTTTATCGCCCGTGCAATATGAAAGTCTGTTTAGGTGTTACATAAAATATGAAAATATGAAAATTAAGGATTCTACAGGGTCTCTTACAGTTCCAATTTAATTTTTCGACTGGTGTGTCGCTCTTCCAATATCTTTCTTGCTTCAGATATGGTGGTCTGTAATCTTTCTGATAAACATTACTCGAATGTGCTTTGTTTATATTCAAATATCCTAAATTTACCCTAACGTTGACCTAATTGTTATGGAGTATCTGTTCATGAGGGACACGAACTTTGATATTTGTTTAACCCCCGATGCTCGTAAAGTTGGACCACCCTACTCTACATAATGTCATAAATAGACACAGCGACATCTAGCGTTCAAATTATGTTGGTTACTCGCCTAATCAATCACCTATCTTAGAAATCTGACAAGAAGGTGGCAGACATAGTGATGAAAATCAACAGCAACCCAGTGTAGCGAAACGATGATCCCGATAACTATTGTTGGTAAATATGGAACGATACAATTTACAGGGGTTGAAATAATGTAAATTCTCATAAAACATAAACTATGAATATATTATGCTTCCATTCTTCTCCATTCAATTCCTCTGCAGTATTAGAAAATGCTTTAAACCTGTGATAATATCGCACTTATCAGTGTTCATGATTATATTAGGAAAAGATAAGATAAACATTCAGATCAGTATTATAATTTACCTGCGATAGCTGATTGAAATCCAGCGTTGTAATCCAAAGCAACTTCATTCGCTATATAATCGCTGCGATCGTCGTAGTATCTTCCGTGAACATCCGGACCTCCAACTAGAGCCCCAAAGAGTTTGAGAGGATTCGAATTACCGCTGTCTTTATCTGTCCACTCGCATATTCTCGAAACGGGGTCTTTTGACCACAGACGGCAAGAACTATTTATTTGTGAATGTAAAATAGAAATCAAAATAACTTATTTGATACAGACAGCAAGTTTATACCAGTATGAACCGGTTCATGAGGAATGCATGCTTACTATTATTTACCTCGCTCTATGATGCGGTTTCTCTGGAGAATTCACACCGTATCCGACCACGTAACTTCTTCCATTATCCCCGTCACCCAACATTTTGTGAATTTGCTCCTTCCCGTAGTCGTAATACTGTCGCCCTAGCGGCGTTTCGAATCCTTCCAATTTTGCCGCCATCAGAGCGATCAACGCGTAATTTGCTTGAGTTATAGCAGAAAAATATTCATATTATACTGAATAAGTTACGGAACTCCATAAAATACAGTAGTTGAATCCGTATTCAAGCAAAGTAACAACCAACCGGTGTATCTATTAGGCCCCCAAGATGAGAAATAAGTCATCCCTCCAGGTGTCCGTTTCTTCTTCATTACTTTGTTTAATGCGTTTATCAGTTTGTCTCTAGCTTGACCATTACCATTTTTCTGGCTTAGAAGAACCTATGTTAATAAAATCGCAGTATTTTATAATATTTTACAACTCTACGTTTTGTCATACTTAAGAAACGGTCATTACTAGAACGCCTGGACTTTTCTCATCCCAAGAGAAGGATCCTGTATTTAGTGATCCCAATCTGTTTTCTGCGTATTCAGCGAAGGAAGCGTCGTCCGTCGCTTTGTACATCCACATGGATGCCCACATTAATTCATCTTCGTATCCGTTGAACGAACGATAGAAATCTCCTACTTTTGATTCGGGTAGAGAATCGTGGTAATTTCCCCTGTGATGAAAAACCGTGAAAAAGATCTTTTACTTTTTTTCGTGACAGTGTCAATGACACTCATCCCTTAAACTGTATACTTCATCTCAAATTACCTAAAATTCATCGCAAAATCGAGAAGATCCTTAGCATGATTGATTAAATCTTCTGAATACTTCAAATTGCTATCTCGAAACACTATTGAGGATGCAGCGAATGCAGCAGCCGTTTCTCCAGCTACTTCCGATCCTGGATGAGCTTTGTCTATTTTAAATGCGGGTCTGTCCATTTTCATTGTCTCAGGATGGCCCCAGGAACCATGATCAGCATACGGGTTCCCGACCTTTTTGTAGTAATATATACTGGATTAATGTCAACTAATGCATTCTCTAGGCATTGCCTAACACTGGTACAATACACCCCACGTGTTATTTTGCTGAATAATTAATTCAGAATTAGGTATACAATATTTAGGTACTTAAATATAAATTAATGAAATGTAATTATTAAATATACAATATTACTTCATACCTGTACGTAAAGCTCGTTCGGTTTGGTATGCGCTTTCAATAAGTAATCTAGCCCCCATTTCAACATGTCCAAGGCTCGTTCCCATTCTCCGGCATCTTGGTACGCATCCCGAAATTCTATCATGCCCCAGGCCAAAACAGTTATCGACCAGGACATTGGGAAACCGAATTTGACAAAGTCTCCCGCTGTAAAACGTATACACTGCTAGATTAATTAAATCAAGTGTTAAAATACATACCAGGCATCGAGAAATCATTTATTTCTTATTTATCATGTCTTTTGATAGGAAAAAAGTTGATGATTTTAATGAGCTGATTTTTGTTAAGATTTAATCTTTACTTGACTTCGAATACCACTGACTTTTCACTGAGGGAGTGCTTGGTTGGGAAACATTGAATTAGATATTGGGTATAGTACTTTAAGCTATATTTGTAGCAGAATTTGCTGTTGAAATTTTTTCCTTACCGTCATACCATCCTCCAACTAAATCCACGCATTCTGTTCCGCCTGCACATCCATCAGCTAAACCTGAATCGCCTCGCCAAGGAATTCTGTTATTTCTCGGTAATTTTCCTGATCGTTGAGCCTCGTAAAAGAGAATCGATTTATGAAGAATTTCGTTGTAGTCGTACGGCGATAAATTCCTATCTGTCAAAACATTTGTACAGGCCCCTTATTATGTTGGTGTCGAGTATCAGATTACCGGAAGCCTTTCTACCACTATTATTAGATGTAGGCAACGTTGTAATCAAGTCACCAATGTAAAGTCACAAGTTAAATCAAGATACAGTGATATTTTTTGGTAGAGGTTGCCTACCTTTTGCAGAGGATGGCTTGAAATTGGTTTGAGTCTGAGTAGCAACATCCGGTAGTACTCCTCTTATGGTGGGAGGTGTAAAAGTACTGTATATGGCGGTTGTCGTTGCTGCTGTAGTTGTAGTTTTCCGTTTGGTTGTTGTACTCATCGTTGTCGTCGAAGTAGATGTTGTACTTTGTGTAGTGATGGGAGCACTGGTGGGGTTCACTCCAGGAATGGGTATTAAGCTTGTGTCAGGCTTAACGTTGTTGTTACATAGTATTGCGATTGCTTAAAAGGTACCGAGAAGAAAAGTTTGAAAGATAAGAGAATATATAATGTAGTAAAATTATAACAAATCATAATAACACATTTAGTAATTTAACAATACCTTTCGGCATTTCACTCGTTTTCATATTGCATTGACCAGTATTGTCGTGTTGCCTGTTCATCACTCGATTCCATTTCTTGGGCGTAAGAAACCAGACTCGATTTCCGTTATAGGGCCCTTCAGATTCAGCTTGATAAGTCTTCAAAGAAAAAAATCACACTCATGCCTTGCTTGCGTATATTTATATAAAGCTATTTTTATCACCTTTATGTTTGTCACTTCCACAGAGAAAACAATCTTGATAGTCCAATCTACGTAATTTTTCGGTGTAGATCTGTAGCGAAATACGAAACGCCATCCATTGTTGAACCATTTATTTTCAGGAATGTATGAAATCCCTTTTAAAAAATACATGTGATTAGTTGTGAACGTACTGAGGGAGAATAGAGTCCGGTAAAAATGTAAAGCAATTGTTTAAATCATCCTACTTTCACACCCATTGGGTATAATGACTGGTAAAGCTGTTGGCTGTGCTGACACAGTAGTAGTCGTGGTTGAAGGTATTCGAGTAGATGTTATAGAAAGAGGTTCCTTCGAGGACGATGGGCGGATAGGATTCGGGATCAAGAAACAGGATCCATCTTGAACTCGATTATCATAGAAACCAACAAGCGCTGGAATGAATGAAAAAATAAAACTATGAGCATGGCATTCATCACACTACTATATTTGTTTCGTATGGTGATGCAATGATATGTTAAGTACTATATATACTTCTACTAGTACCAGAATAAAATTGCGGATTCGTGGTGATGTTTGTTCCTTCGAGTATAATTGTAAACGCTAGTTGTTGGGTGTTGACAATGTTTTCGTTGAATGGCAAACTGGAAAACGTGAATGCTCGCCGATTTGCGCTCACCCCTGTCAGTTCGGTACTAAATGAGCTCAGGACGCTGTTTTTATCCAACGGACTGAGAACAAAATGATGTAGAATGTATTCTGAATTCTTGAGAATATTTTTTCCCCTTACAACTCATAAAAAAAAACTTAAAAATAAATTTTGATACCTGGAAAATATAACAACTACAGACCAGCCTGAAACTATTTGAGTTTCAATTGAAACGGTTACTCGGGCTATGGCGCCGTTTGGGGCAGAGTCCAGGACTCTGTAGGTGTTGCCTAAAAAGCTTGGAATTCGGCATGCTGCTTTTGCTAAAAATATGAGTGAAAATTATTTTATATTATATAAATATTATACATAAAGCTGTTTCATATTATAACGCAAATCAAATTCAATTTGGAGTATAATTAAGAATATACTCCAACTATAAAAGCATGCTATATATATATATAAATTATATCTTCGATTCCTTATTGAAAGCGGAAGAGATTAAAAAAGCTGCAACTTTAAATGAACAATACTGCAATGAAGTAGCTAGACAGTAATGCCCAAGACGTATTTAATTGGCAGTAAATTAACTTACTTGCTGCTGATTTAACATTAACCCAGAACAACAAAACTGCAAGCAGAAGATTCCAGTTGTTCAGCATTTCAATTCGATGCAACCGCAGTCAAAAAATATCTACACAAACCCAAACCGTGTAATAATGCAGATGGAATACACCTAGATATCTCTTTTATATCTAAATGATGACTAATGCAGTCATGTTGACAATAAAAACAACAACATCACTCAGCCTGACTCAGCCTGTTACTAGGTTACTTATCTGTTTTATCGAAATATCGCTTGCAAAGATAAAATGCAATTTATCTCTCATCCGCACAATTATGGGATACCTTACATAATAGCTTCGGGTGATTTTTTGCATTAAACGCAGCTGAGGTCAAACTGCAACTGGTAATTCAGCGTTGCTGCATGATTTGATTTATGTCGATATACGGGACGAATCGTTTCGTGGGACAAAATTACAAAAATCTGCTAGAAGTGTCATAGGACATGTCATCACTATGTGAATATGTCAGAGCGGAAATGCTAAAATTGCTGGTAAGCATATTCTTTCCAAAAACGAATTCATGAAAAAAAATTACTCAATGTACGGTAGTTTGGTGATCATAAAGGTGAGGTGATTCTACATACCTTCCCGAATATGCAAATAAATTTAAATTCAGGAAGAAAAGGTTAATTCCTAGAACCTGATTTACATTTAAAGTTACATTCGATTTCCTTAAGATTGTTTATCAGGCATATATATTTTTCTAGGTTATGAGAAACCAAAGATTGAGTATCAGTAACTTTTATTCATTTCAATTACTAACTTTTACTTGACGATGATAAAACCTCGGAATCCTTTTGCAAAACATTATCCACTGTCTAACAATATACATAATTTATCGATGATAACATTAATAAATATAAACCTGGCATGTTGTTTCTGCTGTCAATAAATGCGGCACATCTTCTAGCTCTATATAGTGTTAAAATCTTTTGAGAACAAAAAGTTTGAAGGAGTTTTGTTTTTTGCCCACCCTCTTATGTATTCCTTAAGAAAATCTTAAAGTAATATACATAATACAGAACCTGGGGGCAGATTAAGGGATTAAATTGAAGGAAACGATGATAATTCAACAAAAGTAACTATGTTCCAATCTAATATAATAATTACCAGTTAAGTAGTATTTAATATATTCGTACTGTACAAGTAGTATCTCTTTCTACAAAGTAAACCTTAACCGGAAAAGCCAAAAGAAGGTCCTACTGAAATCGCAGAATCCAGGAATCTTTTCGTTTGTTTGAACTGGGACAGATTAAATATTGACAGACAGATATTGTTATGTTTTTCAGGATTTAAAAACACTATACCATAACTAAAATTATGGTAAAATAAGTTGTTTTTACTAGAGATTACGGTTCCTGTGACGTGTTATGATAATTATGGAATTAGAGTTGAAGTAAACAACGTTGGACATAGAGAACAAATTACGTTATATACTTGAAGGTTACATTGTTGTTTTATCTAAGACGACGATGATCATTGGATCAAAGGATTATCGTCAACCACGTATTGCCATACTAAATGCCAACTAAATATTCGTGTAACCATCAGTAACCAAACATTTATTCAGATTAACACTACTGAATCATTACCTGGGATACGTGAGCCGCCAGAAGTTTATTTATAAGCGTTGATTTTACTTTGCCCCCTAGCGGTTGAAAGTTTTTACTTCACTTAACAGTTATAAATGATCTAACAGTGACATCTAACGGTTGGGAAATTTTACTTCACCTAACGCTTATGTATTACGTCTCATATGTGCTTGTGCTTCAGCGTGATTGGATCATTAGAATGGTAAAAATTTCCAACCGCTAGATGTCACTGGGGGGGGGGGTATAACCGTTAAGTGAAGTAAAAACTTCCAACCGGGGGGGGGCAAAGTACAATCGACGCTTATAAATGAACTTCTTTTGATCCAATCACGCTAAAATTAGCACATATGAGACCTAATAAATAAACTAACATTTTCCGAAAAAATTGGGTCGATCGATTCAGGTTAACTACAACAAAAATCTATTTTGAAACTCGAAATTGGTGTACTCTTTGCGACCCCATGCAGTGTCGCGCACCCCATTTTGGGAAGCTCTAGTTTACTGTCTGGATCTGAAAATAAACTAGAATTGTGCTACGCTACAATTATGCAGAGCTCTCGTTGCTGTTACATAGTGGGAGTTTAAATTCAGCACACTCCGTTAGTCAAGCAGAACGATTGACATTTGACTGCTTCGACTTTTTTGTTTTGTTATTTTGTGACGAACCTCCGCTGCCGGTCGGTGGTGAATAGTAAGGCAGGAAATTGATTTGCGGAAGGGTTGCTTGCTTGCATGACTACTCATGCAAAGCTTCAATGCATTTAAGCATCTTTGTGATGACGTTCTTTCTAATAACAAATGTATTTTAATATATATTGAGTTTATTGTCAGGTCTGAAAGGGCCTGATAGCGGAAGCCAAGTCACTAGTTCGTTAAAGTCAAGCTTACTTGTTGTTGTATATGTATTAGTATTTGATATCATAGTAAGAATTTAGTCTCGTTGTATTTTTCAGTGAGAGTGTAACATGCTTTGACCAGGAACTGCAGTTCATATTTCAATTTTCATAGTTCATATTTCAAAACGCTACATATCTATGGACCTGGAAGTGTTTGCGCTAGGGAAATTATTTTTATGTAAGTGTGTTGGAGATGATGATGGGGAAGTATGTGATGAAAAAATCGGTGAATCATTTAGCAATAGACTGATGTCATTGTTCATTGTATGCTAATCAGTCATTGATATCTTTAATAATATTACAAAGGTGTTAGATATTGCCTTGATGAAGGACACTTACAACTTGGTGCAAAGCATCATGAAATATAGCCCTACTAGATGTATTGCTACATGACCTCGTAGATGAATTAAACTGTCACTATTAAGATGACCAAGAAAGTTGATTGGCAAACTAACATTAATCTGAGATGAACAATAAACAATATTACTCACAACCAACTCATTCGAAGTGTGGGAGAAAAGTTTGTAATTGAAATAGTAATTTTTAGATAGAATGTGTGTGGGAAGATATCTATCCAGTTTTATAGTCGAGAGATGTT
>QXVX01009087.1:0-28199 GCA_013436065.1 Halocynthia aurantium | reverse complement strand
CCAAAATTTGTGTCAAGTTTTCAATGCAGCGGTTCCCAGCCTTTTTAGGCCATGGACCATTCCCGTGCCAGCAAAGGTTTTTGCGGACTGAGATTACGCTGTGAATAATATAATACAAACACTTCTATTAGCAAAATTGATTCATTTAGCTTAAAATTCATCTTAAAGCGCACGTATGCAAAATCTCAATGTGAGCCCTGTCCTTGAACTTGTCTCCCAAGCTCGTCGAAATTCAAAGCAATGGTTGTCAAAGCACATCGAATATCATTATCCGGTTAGGGTTTGTTGCGATACGCGATTCAAATAGTGCTTGCGGACTCATTTGAGTCCGGGTTGAGAACCGCTGCTTTAATGTAACGATCATGACATATTGAACATTCTGACTTTCATAAAAAGGAAAATTGTACATATGTCATGATATCACTCCTGCTGAAATCTTTACTTTATTCGTATTAATCGAGATCTGTCTGTGAAATAATAACTTCTCAATAATACCTTTCCATAACAAATTCTTTGCATTTGAAGAGTCCAGTATGATCCTTCAAAACTCGTGCAATGAAATCCTGCAATTCTTTCATGTACAGAGAACAGAGAACGTTTTCGCTCGACTCAGCCTTGCTCCTAGGAGAAAGGGTTTTTAATAAACTTTCTAGTTAAGTTGTTTCTGTGATGTGGAGTCAAACATTTTGTCTGGAGTTGAAGACAATCGCTTCGAGTCGAGTCGAAAAATTGCCATTTTAAGCCTGTATACTCTTATTCATGAAGTTTGTACATAATTTGCATGATTAAAATTTGATGATGTACTGTATTGAAGTTTGGTAAAAAATTACAATTTTTATTGAAGCGAATTAAGTTAATTATATGACTTATTTCATTTCCTCAGTTCAACCCAGACAATTGTCCCTCGACTGCATTTGCAAATGTAGTGATCATTCATCAAAAAAAAATCAGAATTCGATAGATGAGATGGTTAATTCCTGAATTAAACTAGCTTTTAAATGTTGTCTGTTATTCAAATATATCATTATGATATGATAATCGGTAAATTTTTACCTTGAAAAGTCTTCATTATGCATCGTGAGTATTATTGCTTCGACTGAATCTGCAACAGATGACACAAGTGGTCGGATTGCGTTAGCCATGAGGATTGTGAGAACCTCCATGGAAGTTTGCAGTACTTCCATCGCTTCTTGGGAATAATATTGATGCTCAGAAAACACCTAGCGAAAATAATTAATGTGTAACAGAAGTCAGGGAGTAAAATTAAAATAAAATCTACCTTGGATAGAGATTTTTGCAGTCGATGGAGCGAGTTTACGACGTTGGCATTGCATCTCTGGCCAGCATTCGGTGGACCAATCACTTGGCTTGCTTCTCCTTGAGTGGATAGCTGAACAATTCATATAAAATAAATATATTTGCTCTGTTAACAGCAATAAACAATATAAAAAATATATATCTTCCACAGAACAGCTGATTATCTCTAGACCAGTGGTTTCCAACCTTTTTGGTACCGTGACCCATTATAGCAACCCAATTTACAACCTAACAACCTTTAAAAAAAAATTCATTGTTTCATTGTTGTCGCGTTAGCCGTTGGTTAACTTTCAGGTCTTTTTCTTTTTTTTAACTGTTGCGTAACGAGAATTACGCTAATTTAACCTAAATTCAGCCAGATTGACAGTGGTCTTTCAACTATTCTTTTTCTCAATGACCTTGCAACCCCAATAGGGGTCGCGACCCCTAGGTTGAAACCAACTGCTCTAGACTAGTGAAATGGAGTGCAATATTGTAGTACAACAGTATGTACGGTAGATAATGGAATAAAATAGGAGAAAGGGCCCACTACTACAAGCTACCACAGCCACAGCACACACTGAGTGCATGGAAATCGCTGTGGAGCAACTCACCCAATCTCATACTATCCATTAACAAACTTACTCTACCCCTATGTCAGCCAAGTCAGTTTTGCAATAATTATCCTTTCCTACGGATCAATACCCCAAGAATTGAAGTACTCACCAACTGCTCAGATTTGACAGCAAAAAACTTGACCGTCTTGGCAACATTTTTAGCGACGCTGGTACTTAATCCTTGATCAACACTGGAAACCCCTATTTCACTTTAGGAAAACAAAGAAGGGGGTTTAAATCAAAATATACCACAACAACACATGCCTTATTTTGAGTGATTGGGTCAGTCTCTCGCATATTGGGTGAATTTTTTTAATATTTCATGATTTATTTGTATTCAATATAGAGATAAAACTCTGCAATGTACAGAGAGGAATAGTACGAGTATATCAAATTCTGACATTGTTGAGTGGTAAAATGTCATTTAATAATAAACCCGCTCATTTTCGAAATATAATTTGGTCTAGCAGAATTTTTTATTTACTTTTTGAAATTTTCGAACTGTTTTTTTTCAAGTATTGTTTTCCCGCTAACATTAACATCAAAGACGAGAGATTGTCAAAAAATCTGTGATACACATGCATAAATAATAGAGAGTTTTTACCGCTTCTCTTGTATGATGGTATCGGCACATTCTGTTGCTGATGCGATCACGTTACTTTATGTATATGTATGATATTGGTATATATATAGTAGTACCTTGCTCACGATACATTCCAGAAAATAAATCCCTATACGAATAAGCGTGAAACATATATTTGACATTTGTGTATATAAGATGCATCCCAGAATAATGCATGAACAAATAAATGAAGATTCCAAGTCTCGACGACATTCTATTATAATGTCGATTGGAACGAAACACTAGCTAGAGCAGTGGTTCTCAACCGGGGGTCAGCGGACCCCCATGTGTCCGCACAGCGTTTTCTGGGGGTCCAGTTTTAAGTTTTAATGGTGTCTCGTTATTATTCCCATATTTTTGTTTACAGGGGAAGACCGATGTTTGCAGTTTAAGGTTAGGTGTTATGTTCTGTGACCATCTGATATACTGCAGATTGCTAAATTTCCGATTAACCAGTGGCCGAATCACGTGTCTGAATACTCAAACACACTGAAAAGGCAATGGGGTCCGCAAATGTTTTTTTGGACAACAAAAGGGTTCCGCCAGGACGAAAAGGTTGAGAACCCACTGAGCTATAGAAATTTCACACAGAATCGAATGTCTTAATAACATTCTACTATGATGTCATGTCAATGTGATCGATATTCAGCTGTCACGAAACGACTGCGATTAAGATCAAGTCAATAACAGCACATTCTCGACCCAACAAATAAAAGGATATGGTCCAAAATGAAATTTACTTAAATTTCGACCCCATTTATTTAAGGGTACTACCGCCAATGCCATTGCAGGCTCACTACTAGCCAGATGGATTGTCAGTGTACAATAGTATAAAAATTGACTGCATAATGGTCTGCTGCTATGCATTGAAGGGATATACCCCCTATTTTAATCGACTTTATGATAAAAACGGGTCCAATATTTGTATTCAGTTAAGTAGTACATTTATCATCACAAAATATTGAATCTTCCGAATAAAGACCCAAATTGGTAATTGATCATTGACAAATATTCCTTTTACCTGGTTATGGTCCTTACTATTGCATCCACCTCATCGTCAGATGATGGATTTTTAGCACCGGGAGGGAATACTAAATTGATCGGATCGAACAGACGTGAAAGAGAACGTTGCAGGTACGCAGTCTCAAATGCCTGTATCGATTGTTTCAATGCTAGTTCGGCGCTGAAAAACATGAAATAAAGTGTACATGATGCATGTATCTCACCCAGGAAATTCTAGTCAAAAAATAATATGCAATGGGTGCGATACAAATCGGCACCGGTGGCCACCAAGGCTGTTGCGGAAATTCAAGTATTTGCTTGTAATTTTATCAGCTTGAAGCAATAAAATAAATACACAGCGTATATTAAAACAAAAGCAGTAGCAGCTCCCAACAGCTGATACACACAGAATGTCAAAACTGAGCAGAACACAGACTAAATAAACCCAAGCATCTGGTGAAAACTGGAAAGAAGAGTGGAGCTTTTGATGGGGGTTCCAGGTTCCTTGGGTTCGGCGCGATGCAGTGGGAATTAATAAAATTTTTGAACAAATTGTCAGAATATCAATTGATCCGAGCCATTAAATTACTATTGAAGGCCATTTTTTTGATATTTGTTATTGTATTCATTGTATAGTGTTGTAATGCATTCTCTAATTTCCGCATATCTGCATTGATCTATAGCTACATAACTTTTGATTAAAGAGGGGTTCCGTGACATTCACTAAGACATGCAGGGGTTCCGTGACGCCAAAAAGTTTGAAAAGCACTGGTATAGAATCAACCCAGAATTTTCAGCCATGGACTGTGTGGTCGACTCATATGCCAATGCACCACAATTTCCATTAGCTAAATACTAAATCATTCTCACTTGAAATTGATGTCTTTTGCCTTTATTGCATTTGTATCAAGTTCAACGTCTTGAGAAGTGAAGGAAGATTCATCCTTGAAAGCATCAGTTCTACCCTATAATACACATTATACACGGTAAATGATATTCCAAGCATTCATGTTCATGTAATCCAGTGTCAATTGTTTTCGCAAGATTTCAATATTATGAGAAAATAATAGAATCCACTGAAACCAGGATCGTCGAAATTACAAACAGGAATCCTCCTGACTTGGAGAATAAAAGAAGTTCTGGCTCAATCGGATTACCGGGAAGGCATCATTACATTAGCGTCATATTTTCCGATCACTTATGAGGAATTGAGTGACCTAACGTGCCTAATCACATGTGAATAAGAATTATCAGTTAATGTTACACATTCCTCTGTCCTCTGTCCATTAAAAGAAAAATTCCATGTTTCTACATAGAGTGTTTGCTGTGAAGTGACATTTTTACCATGGCTGAAGGTTACATCCTTCTGAATTGGGATACCTGACGTAGTTAAAGTAACCCCTAAATAGAGAAGCAATTAACCACATATTCCTCTGTTTCCATCAATATATTAGGGATAAGTAAGAGTAGCTGGCTGCCATTGTTCCACCCAGTTCCTATTTTCAATACCCGGGTACGTGATAACTATCAATGCCATTTGGAAAAGTATTAGATTGTCGCATCATGGTGACAAAAACCACACTTCCTGATTCATTAATTCCTAAATTAGGTTGTCGCTTAACATGACGGAAAACACATCAACAATTCGCAAATTACATGAGAATAAGTTATATTTGTACTATTAGTGATGAAAAGCATAGCATAGTCATCAGCACTCACTGCATTTCTGGTCTGACATCTTACAAATCCTAGACATGGGTAGAAATATAAATTGGCTTCTTTATATAGCATAATTACTCTACCATCTATGTTGTTCATTCACTTCTCCGCCGTGACATTAACATTAATGGTCTGCTTCATTGCACATAGTAACATGTCTTAGATGGGAATGAAATTCTTTAATGATTGGCCAACGGCCATCACCAAGTATTGATTGCTTAATAAATACATATTTACATCAATATTTCAATATCAAGAGACATGCGCCTATCAATCCCCAAGAGAAGAGGACAAATGTATATTTATGCAAATATTCACCAAACAAGAACAGTGTTTGTATTCATTCTGAAAATAGCAATATCTCCGTATGGACCGTATAAATTTCTGAATACGATCGCTCTATTCGCCTCTTCGGGGAATAGCTGAATATATGCACCATATGTGCAATTAGGTTGGTCAAACGTGTGGCTTTAAACTGGACTGTGAGGATTTTCGGCTAAATGTCTTTCATCCTCCGTTACATTTAGAATTAAATATGCAAACCTTTACCTATTATAATTTCTTTCACAGTTGAGAATAACACTCTCGTTGATATCTTCCACTTTTTAATGTTTTACTTCTACAAATTTTGTCGATTATGATATACTGTAATGGCATCATGGGTCGTCAAATTGGCATTATGGTCCATTGAATTTGTGCGGATAATTGTGACACTTGAATGTTCTTATCACCAAGTTTAGTGTCTAACTTTCGACTCTAAAGTGCCTAATGTTCAATCACACCACAGCTTGAAGGTATTATACACCATGTCCTATATCCTAGAGATTCTATCCTAGAAAAATGAAAATTGTAATGCTAGTAAAGTCGGAAAAATAGATTTAATCAAATCTCCCTCATATTTTTGTTACCAATGGAAATAAAATATTAGCAGAATTAGAAGCATTAATATAGTGGAGAAACAAAATTCTCTTTTTCAAACAAGGTTAGAAAACAATAAATAGTACACAGGAATAAGGAAACTATTTCTATGAGAAATTACAAATTACATTTACAAACCTCCAGAGCTGGTTTGAATGGCTTCACTTTATTCCACAAGTTGTTGTACAATCTCAACAGCTTTGGATATTCTCCTTCAAATGCTTGCTGGATCAGAGATGAAGCTGGAATAAAGTACAAACATTTTTCAGTGCATTCGGATAACACTCGACAACGGAGGTGGGCAAAGTTCGGCACGTAAGGTCTATTTGTGTAGGCTGCAGACATTCTTGCAATTTTTTGTATATATGGGATTTTCTGATTGAGTATGCATTTAAGTGACTATTCAGTAAGATTTAGGAAGCAACGTAACATTAAATAATTGGAATCTGTTCCTTTCTTTGTGTGCATATTCTTATTTAATAAAAACTGGCTGTTTCCCGGCGTTATTTTCAGTTGTCTTCACCAGACCAGTTCTATCTTTCAAGTCGCAAGCAGTTCATTCATTGTCGCATTGTTTACGTGTCGCATTGTGTAAAGTAGAATCTCGCACTACTAGTGACCCTCTGTAAGAGAAACTTGCTTTAAGAGTCGCCATTCGTGAGTATTTTTGTAATTTTTCTTTTTTCCATCATTTTTTGGATTTCTTTTAGGTTAACAATGGGTCCGAAGAAAGTACCTAAGTGCCATATCGCGTCATCCTTTGATTAAAATAGTAGAACGGACGAAGTTAGTTTTCCTTTGCTTATATTCCATTTCAATTATTCAGTTGTCCGTTATTTTTGCTTAGGACTTGAGATTATGTGGTGTAAACAATTTGGAATTTCCTTTCGCTTAACGTAAGTCACACGTTCTCCGTGACGTATCCCCCTTGTAGAGATGCCTCAGTACCAGAAAACCGCAAAATCGTGAAATCCAGTATGCCTCAGGTCACAAAGAGGCCGGATAGTTGGTTCGGTACTGTATTGCAATTTTATTTCTTTGTCAAACGCTCATGTAGCTTGCACAGAGAAAAGTTTACCCTTCTATAATATATAGTAAACTCCATTACATATAGGTAATAAAATTACTCTAGAATAATAAGCATTCATTAATTACAAAGCAATAATTCATACATTCAACTGCGCATTTCAATTCCTCGTCCATGGATCTTGATATGTTCTGCCAAAAAAGTTGGGCAAATTGTGTATTCTTACCATCCTGAAATGACATTAATAATAGTCAGTTAATCTGGGTTCAACAAATAGAAACAAGCAGAAAAATTTAAATGCTCATGAAAAATATTCAGGTTCAGAGCAAATTTTAGCACCGACATTACACAAGGAAATTGATGATAACCACTAAGCAAATTTCAAGAAATTTTTTGAATGCATACATTATTTCTATGTACCCTTTTAGGTGGCATTTGAGCACTTTGGGTTCTGCGACCTGTTCATCAAGTCAATTGACTCATAAATGAGTATTTGGAATTTAGAATTATGGACATTCAAATATCTAGCTATGCTAGAATAGTATAATTATTCAGCAATGCAGCCTAGCTTCACTGCACCAATTCCACTTTTATTTAATTTGAAAAAGATATTTTCAGTATTTAAAAAAATGTAGTACACGCAAGGAACTATAATAAACACAGCAAAAGTGGATCTTCACATTGAAGAATTAAAAATTCAACAAAGAAAAATTGCTGTAGTGCCACTGGAGCCTTTTTTTGTTGTTGTATTGTGTATTGTAAATATTCGGAGTGTAAAACTCCACTGCTCCGTAATTGATTTTCGCTAATGGCGAACCCCATTGGTAGAGACATTTCTGCAGTTACCTTGCTGAGTTCTTCGATGAACCTGAGATGTGTAACTGGATCACGTTTCTTCGTCAAAACTTTCTGAAGAGTAACGACCTGTCATTAAATATATTGCATTAATTCATATGAATTTTCAAACTTCACGAAATACGTCCAAAGTCTACTAATCATGAAATCAATATTGACAAAGTATATTCCATAACATTTTCGATGAAACGCTACATGCGATGTTACTTGGATTGCTATTTCGTTTAACAATACCTCGGAGTGTTAATTCATAGGTAATGTGCAAGATACAGGTATGTAACACTAACTACGTCAAATGATATTGCAGCAGAGATTGAATAGAATATATAGCTTAAAAATACTTTAGTGCATAATCTGAATTATTTATATCCGCCATGGAAATTAATGGAATTAATTTGAAAGAACAAACAACGGGACAATTCTAGTTTAATTTGTTTTTGCTGATGCAGAAGTAAATTTGGTATGGTTATGCATACATCAGTGAATCAGTACTAAAACTACTGTACATAATTCATGAGCAAATATATTTTAAACCAGGTGGGGCGTGTAGAGGGGGAGTGTGTTGGCAGTAATTTGGAATTATGTCGTTAGAAATTTGTTCTTATGAAGCGGAAATAAATAACCTGGCTGCTAGCTAGATAAATGCTTTCCATCACTTCCTCAATATTGGTCCACAGCAGCGACCTGAAAGCAGGAGTATCTCCAGGTGACGGCATACCAGCTGCTTTTCCTGGTCCTAAACAAAATAAGAGAAACATACATGAAGAATATTGAAAATTGTTTTTAGCAGGTATTGTTTTAAAATAATAGTAGACTCAGGAAAGATGTGAATTTGATCTTGCTGGGAATGTACTCATTTATTGATACATCAAATCTATATCTTGCCAGCTTGTGATTATTATAAATATACAATCAGAAATCGAAGTACTGTACAGTACTTGACTCTGTAGTTAAATTGGTAGAATATTTGGGAGGAGTCTCTCGAATTTGCAGAGACTAGGAATAAAGAAATTGCTGTGATTTTTATTATTGATCTTAGAATGGCAGCACAGTAAACACCTGATTATCCGAATTTCATGTTATCGATTAGCCGTTATCAGAAGACCTTAATCTAACTAGATTGAAAAGAATGTAGTAAGTGTTGGTTTTGATGCAACCGATAATCCGTTGCACAATAGCGGCAGCTGAATGATCATAATAAAAGTGAACACAATAGAAATGATGTGATTCTGTAGCGATATATATTACCATAAAAATAATTTTGAATGATAAGTGGCGAACTTTATGTGAATCCGCACAGCTCGGTAATCGAGTGTTTGATTGTAAGCCTATTGATCATCAATCATATTAGCACTCTACATAATTCGGTGTTAAGGAGTGGATAAACTTCAATAAAATAACTGAGCACACTTCTTTTGTGGACTTTAATTGTATTCAATAATTGAGTGTTTTGAACAGTTCGTCTGAATAAAAATATCACTTTCAATATTGATTCAATTTTTTCCTTCCTTTTTCGCCAAATAATGATTTCCTGTACTCCTGCGATGTCATCACATGAAAGTATCGTTATGCGAGCGTGTGAGTTGTCTCGGTAACGTATATACACGGAAAATACTGCTTCATGGTTATACTATACATTTGTGTCCATAATCTAGCACTCTTGGGAACTGACCTCTGCTTGGCTATTAAATTTTCAAATGACAGGTCAGTAAAAGCCTTCTCTCCGTCGGCTTTGTGAAACACATACATTGTTGTCATATACTCCTATGATAATATAGATAAAACTAAAACAACTAAATGCAAGGCCGATTAATATAAAAAGCAATGCTCGTCTTATCAGGGGCCACTGGATGTGGTTGACGAGGGAAAAGTAAATATTATGCCTACAGAAACCCAAGTAGTAGATAGCGGCTGACATGTCACATCCTAATTGGTGCAAAATAAATTCAATGATTGTGTTTATCTCACCAGCTCACTTAGATCCTTATCGCTAATTATTTTCTGTCATCAGCTCTCATGTCTACCAACAATAATATCTAGGATGTGAGTAGTGGAAGGAGAAAAAAAACAGGAGAGATGGGGAAGAACCATCTTCATTTAAACCCATGCTGTAAGGTTTCGTAATAAATAACATAACACTTTTTTTTAGCAGCAGTGAAAGGATTTGTTAGTTCCAAGTGAAAGCAACTACAGAACAAACAACTACCACTGACTTATGGACAATCTACTTACAAGAATTCTGATATGTGGTACGAACGAAATTTATTGTTAAGTCCTGATTAGTTCCACATCACAGTGGTTTACCACAATCTTGCGGATTGGAAGTACCATTTTTAAACACCCCATGTTCCTTGTTATTGTTTGTGCTGTGTGTACAAACTTTCTGTATCTTCCCCTCATTACCCATATTTTTCGTGTTATTGTAATTTCATCGTGGCCAGTGCGAAACAAAAAGATAGTGATCCTGTCGGTAGTGCTAAAAAGCGTCACCTCCATGACCTCGCGAACGACGGAGCGTAACTTGTTTCCTTATGTTCGGAGGTGTCTGTATATTTTTAATGCATTAATCTGCAGCCAAATTTACGAAATATGTTTTGCTGCATATAATAAATTTACATCTTATGAATAATTTATTGAACAGTCAGGTTTAGCGCCGCATATTAAGAAGGCTTGGTATTAAATCAATTTGCTGCTAAGTACCTATTGAGTGCATCAAATTACCATCAAACAAAGATGAGCATTCAATAAGTGGCAGCATGCTTATACTAGATGAAAGAAAAAACAAGAAATTGAGGAAATCCATTAGCTGAAAATTCATTAATGTGATGCCAGCGAGTAATATAGCAATCAGTTAAATTCCGATAAAATCTATAAAACAAAATTAGAAAACTACCATTTGCTAAAGCCTTTTCATGTTTTTGGACAAATTAACAACTTCCCCACTCAGATGTCTCATGTCAGCTGCTAACATGGCTTGATTGATCATTATCTTGCTATCGAATTATTTATGTGTGTTATTGAAAATCAGTTGCAATGCACGTGGCTATTCCATCACCTAAATGCTTGGCATTAATCTGATGGAACAGCAAATGTATATATGAAACATGATGGATAATCTATGAAACATATCACATTTTCAAAGATTAAAGATTGTATGATATCTCTTATATGAGAGTTAATACCAACAACAGAAATCATTTATGGCAATCATGTCAAATCAATGACAAACAGAAGAAACATTAAACAAAAGATGATTGAAGGTAAAAAGGGTACCAAACATGGATCGTAATATATCTCCTTTCATGATATTCCATAGAACTTTAACTGAACCAATAATCTTTATTACTATTTGGATACTGTAGCTCCTTCTAGGCTGTATGATACACCCGGGACATACTGGTGATTTTTCATTTCATCCATCATTCCCTTATGTGCACTTGCTCTCACTTTGCACTGTTTGTTTACTACCAAACTACACTATACCATACTAGTTAAATTACCCACGCTATGGTAGTCTGGGTGAAACTTTGAAGGTCAAGTCTATTTACTTTTGATTGAATTCAGTGAAGCGAGTGGAACGATAAATTGCAAATAAAATACGGGAATTTGGTTGATGAGTAGAAAGTACATTACCTTTACCCTGGCCCGGATTATTTCCGACGGCTGATTTTGAAGCGTTGTTGACAGCTGCAGCAGCGACCAGAGATTTTCGGTCTAAACCTTCCTTAATCCGAACACGTACAGCAGCAGTGAGATTGTCAACATTACGACGCATCGGTTCATAAAAATCACCAAGATTGTAGAAGGCTTGAAGAGCAGTTGCAATCTGTGTTGGGTTCTGTTTTGAAATAAAATAAGGAAGAATGTCATTCCGTTTTACATGCATGGCATGTCTGACAACACGCGGACATGATAGAAACGATCGACCTTGCAAAGTCAGGAAGCTAAAAATAGGAACTGTATGTCTTTAATTTTCAGCTATTCCGATTCTATTACTAAATGAATTGAGGAGGGAATATAAACTCTTAAAAAAAGTTGTTTTGATTCCTTGTGTTCTGAATAATACATGAATTATTGATCAGGCGTAATGCGGTTGGAATGAATCTGTAACATATATTCTAGCAATTCACAGATTTTGCATTTTGAAGTCTACAGGGACCCGTATAGAAGGCACAAAGTGAGACCTGACGCACTCGCCCAACCCCAGTTGAGTTTTCCAAACTTGTTTGTTGTCAGCATTCTGCTTAGCAAAGATGCAATCAAGCTTTTTGTAATGCCAAACAGCCTGCAAACACGCATTCCTGGAGCAGATTAGTTCCTATTTTGCAGTTTAATAAGAGTGATAAAATCAAATGATAAAACAATGTAATATCTACCTAATTCTTACAAAGAAACGTGTTCTGAACGCATCCAATTTTGTATGGCCATGAATAAATTCAATAGCATTCCACATTAGGCAGAATTTAGTGAAATAAAGAGATAATATCTGGTGTCAGAAATGCTATTTCAATTCGAATTCGATTTTACCTACAGTTACCGCACTTCTAAACATCGAGATTAAAACGCTCATATATGTGGTGATGGTAAAGTTTTAAATGCATCTTCTTCAAGAAACATATTCGTCCAAATAGCAAATCTTCCATTACCTGAGAAATCACTCCTTGCTCGAGTAGCCGGGAAGCCTGACTTTCGATTTCGTTCCTTGCTCGTTTCGAGAAGAGAAGATCTCCGGAGATGATGTCGATCCCGGACAAATCAACGCCTTGCGATAAATAATCTAAAAAGTAATCACAAAATGAAAAATTACCGGAACAATTTACAGTTGATAACAAACACGGGAGTTGAATGCCCAAGATAATATGTGTTGATTTGAATCATCAAACCTTTAACTAGAAAGAAGACAGATTTGCTTAAACAAGGAGGAACTATAACTGTAATACCATTCGTTGTGAAATGAAATTCGGGTAATTATTGCTATGAGCACAGCTAGTAGGAAGTTTTAAGTCACATGAGCATTGTGTGGCTTGCTTATCTGGTCAAAGTGGTTTAGGGGAGGATATCTATTTGATACTATAGTTGAGACAAAAATAATGTCAGTCATTTTTTTGAAGAGGTCGTTGCAAAGCCACTTGCCTTTGTGACTTGCATAATAGTCATTATGACTGCTTAAGAAATAAATTTATATGTGACTGAAAGTCCGACAACGCAGATACAATTCTAGCATGAACTCATCGAATGTTGTGTGTATTCATATGTTTTGAGTACCAGCAGTGACATATAAAATAACACTTAAGTAAACAAGTCATTGGAAGTAATTTGTACGAATTCTAGTCGGTTTTAAGAATTATAAATTATGCGAGTTTCGATGTATGGGGGAACAGAGATCAAGTCAAAAAGGAAAGATAACAATCTCATTATGCGGTGTAAACCAGATTTCCAAGAAAAGGGGTTCAACAAACACTACAAAAAAAAGCAAGCAAGTTTCAATTTTGAAAAGTTAATGTTTGATATTGTGCTAGTGACTAACTTTCAGACTGGAATATGAGGAAATGTGGTTTTGAATTCATGTTAAATAGTTTTCCCAGTGCTGCATAAGTGATGTGAGCCTCAACTAAAGTTTAAAACTCAGTACTTGAAATAAGTTTAAAGATGGAGAATATTATATCAAGGTTACTCCATGTGTATGCATGAATAGAAATGGATTTTCAATATTCATGTATTTTTCTAGGATGCCTTTGGTCCTCGGCAGGGGCGTAACCAGGGGGGGGGGGTTGGCGGTCGGAACCCCCCCCTTTTCAAAAAAAAAAAAAAATTTAATTTGAAAAAAAATTCTATTTATTCATCAAGGTAACGCTTTAAACGTAATCGTTTAATTAAACTGCAATGTTGCCTTCGATTCATGAACAAATTCACGTCATTATACGGCGATTGACAATTAACTTGGCAATTAGAAATTTCAGAACCCCCCCCCTTTCAAAATTCCTGGCTACGCCCCTGGTCCTCGGTGCCAAAATCCACCAAGAAATGATATTCTTGTTTCAAGACAAACCAACTTTTGCACCTATTATACAGATTCCCCATATCTTATGTTTAAACAAGTTTTAAAAAATTAATATGCTGGGAATTGAATGAAAAGCAATTATTTTCAATCATCACCGCAAGTGAATATACGATTTGTAACATCTGCTAAACAGTGAAGGTACACCAAATGGCCAAAATCAAAATCATTATATCAATATTATTGTGTCTATTACCAATAAAATTTCACTGAAAGGCACACACCATAAGTAAACATATTAAAATAGTTAATTGCGTCAATCAAAATAATATCTTATTATCCTATGAGCAAAATACAAATATCACAGAATCTTATCAGCGCAGACAAAATGAGATAGCAAACAGAAGAATGAGAGAAGATAATCAGGGGAGAGAAGAGAAGAATTGATTCCTAAAAAAGGAATGCATTTATCAGGTTGTGGATGAATAATGGATTCAATGAGGTACAGATGGAAGATATTGTTCCAAGTTCAATAACATATAGATTCAAAATCAGAAATCAAGGGTCAAAATTCAACCGGATTCATATGCAATGTGGCATTTAATATAAATAGGTGAGGCTTCAATGAGATGTCATATTGAAGAGGTGAAAGGCAAGCAGAACACTAGACCAGGCAAAGGAGACAGTTGGTGATATTTCTGAGCCATGAAGTGTTGCATACAAAAGAGACCTAGACAGATCGGATGGTTAAAAAAAGATAGTATTATTTTATGAGATTTCAAATGCTAAGTGTTATTATATTAGTGCATAATTTGGACTAGCAAAGACAAACGCAAATTCATATGAAGTTCTCACACAACTCGGACTATTGTACCGATAAAACAAATCCACTGAGCAAAAAGTAAGTCATCCGTGAATTACCAAAACGTGATGAGCGATGATGTAATTAGAAGCAAATAGCTGATAATTCCCTCCACTCATAGCTCAAAGACAGAGAGAGATACAGTGAAAGGGAAGTCAACACTTGAGCTTTTCCATATTCAAAATGCTTAAAAGAAGGTTCACACACTTAGAAGGTAAAGGACCATCAAATTTATTCTCCACTGATCTTACCTATCGTCATATTTCCCAATTTTGATCAAGGAGGTGACAGGACAAAACAATGTGAAGATTAAAAATGTATTCATATGCACAGAGAGTAAAAAATAAAACAGATTTTTGATGAGTAGAAAGTAGAGCATTACATTCATAATCTCTATACCCAAGAATGGTTATCACATTCAGAACAGTTACATCCAGATTTAATGCTAATGCAACATTTATTGATTCTGAAATGATTAAAACATATTCTGGATGCCTCAGGGAAGACTATGTTTATGTTTGAACTGAATTGATACAGGAAATATGTAGAGAGACACGGCGCATTAATGAAATACATTTGAAAATCTGTTAAAAACATTTTTCCGTTGGACAGGTCTGATCTAGCCTTCAGAAGATAGAACAGACTGGGGAGAAGACAGAGCGGTTGTGAAAAGTTTGAGAGAAGAGCCTTTTACTAAGACCGAGAAGTCAGAGATGGGATTGCATGCAATCAAGAAAATGAAATTAAGTTATCTTAGAAATCTAAGGCAGCGAGAAGGTTTGGAAAGCGTGTATTATTCATGTGGTGGGAGAATATATTGAGTCAACATAAATTTGGAAACCAGCCTGTAGATAGAAACTAGTAAAATTGAAGTGAAAACTATTCTCGGTTATTCCTATACAAACTTGATGTATAAGGAATACGAAGAAGCTGATATTTCCCTATTTAAAAATAAATTGCAAGCTGCGAGGAAAGCCCATTCACAGAAGTTGTACGGTTTTAGTTATCAGGCCATTGAGCTGAGTAAAAATGTTTAACTCAAAATAGACATTGCTTCTTAATTTTTAAAACCAACTTTTTTCAGTTTTGCATAGACTATTTTCAAATAAATACAACAACATGGCTGCATCGTATTCCACTAGACATGAAGAGAACTGATAATATCATGTATATGCATTACCCATTCTGCACAAAAGCGAAAATGGATCCAAGAAAATAATACCATCAGTACCATTAGTGACGAAGCGTCATCATTACCAAAGGTACGATGGAATATGATGAAGCTGAACAATTAGGCAAGATACCAACATCAGTAAGTCTACCACTGGCCGTTCTAGCTATCGAAGCAGTATGTGGAGTGGTGTGCAATGGAGGTATTTTATTACTGTTCTATCTACGGCCGTCACTCCTGCGAACAGCGAGCGATTTTTTTACGGTGAGTCAATATATTCCAAGTTATAAAATAATCAATTTTAATAACAGACGAAAACCTTCAGTAGAATATACTTATTTATACTACTATATTTGTACTTTTTTAACCAAAGTTTTTGATGAATGCTAAAAAACAGACAGGAGTAAGAATAAGGAAAGCCTTTTGGTTTTAACTAAGACACTCACACCACAGTGCAAGTTTAGAATTTCCGCTAGTCAGAACACTGTAAAGGCCAGTAGGCTCGATCCCTAGAGCTTCACAAAAACTCCATGAATACCAACATTGCGAGTAAATTCCAATTCTCTGTATACTACCACTAAGCTTCCTACCTGCCACTATTTAGGTACTACAGTATTCATCTACAATTTTAGCATGATACATGAACATAAAATAGTAATTTTGATCCGGTGAAATCTAAGTCTGGAAGCATGATTTAATATGAGCCAATAATACGAGAGACATTCAAACATCCTTTAGCAAACTATGCTCTGATATTAGTAACTACTGACAAAATTATATTATCAGTTATATATATATATATAGTAGAACCCGCTTAATACATCCACCTCGGGCCAGGCGATTTTGGATGTAATAAGTGATGGTTGTATTACTACAAGTGTAACCATCAGTTGATACTCCCCATACCAACTTCTTAAAGAATAGTCACATAGGCATTGAAAGCAAGGGGGCAGGGTAAACTAGCAGATCAGTTTTCTCATATATCAAATACTCAGGAACACAAAAGTAACACTGACTATTGTTTTATCAGATCAATTTGTCATTGGTGGACTTGATATTCAGCGGCATAGTTCTACCGATCGTCATCGTTAGCGGGATGATGGCTGCCTCTCTCTGCACTACCGGCACTAAGACTCTGACTAACATAGAGACGGCAAGGAGCTGCATAGTCCTATTTGGCACATTATCAACAGCTCTAGGAACGCTGCTTGTCAGCTTAGATCGGGGAGATGTGTCACTCAAGCCTTCCACGAGATATTTCACTAACTACAAAGCAATTGTCGCGATATCGATAACTTGGGGTGTCTCGCTACTCGGATTGATAATAGCCTTACTGCCAAGTCTGATGTCAATGGATGAATTAAACAAAGCTGACACGAATAGCAATTCGATCAGAGCTGGAAACACATCATTGAATTCTTCCAGTTCTATCAGCTCATTTCATATGCTGACTATAAGAGATAACACAAGCGTACTGCATTTCCGAAACAAAATCTCCGAGGGCAAGGCATCGTGTTACACATCTTACCCTTGCAATATATCGAGTATACACGCCTGTACATTTCAACTAGTCTTCGAACTTCCCGTATTTGCGGTCTCTATAATAACCATAGTGGGAATATACATGAAGATATTACGGTCGGTGCAAAGAAGAAGTCAAAGGTAAATTAAGGAGTAATACAGGTCATACTCCCCAATACGACACTTATTATGGATTATTGACAATGGAAGGATTAGGATTATGACAATGGAACACCCCATTATTCTAAATATGATAAATACTAATCGGTTCCGATTGGAATAAAATCAGACATCAGACAAAATTGATGACACATTGCAATTGTTGCAATATTACCAAATATCCAGTAATGCGGAAGCCAAAAGTCAGTACTCATATCCCATGGGAATAATTTGTCTACACAAAGCCACAATTTCTTCAACCAAAACAATTAATTTTTCTACCCCAATCACTTCAAATGATCTAAAATATATTGGACAGATATTCTACTAAACGCTTGGGCACGATTATAATGGTAATCATAGAAAAAATGAAAATAATTTTATGTTTAGGTATATGCACAGTGCACAAAAACCGCAAGGATATCAGAAAAGTCAGCCTACAAAGCTCTTCTCAAGTTTCAGATATCGTTACTGCAAACTGAATTCATGTTGTAAAGAAGATCAAGGGATTTTGGAAGGCAGCAGTGAAAAAACCTATTTAAAGAATCCGACTCCCCCTCATACTCTCAGCACAGAAAACATGAAAAAGAAACTGCCAAAGATCAGTGTGATGAAATCAGATGGAAAATACATGACTACTACCATGGAAGCACAACAGCAAGATTCCGCATGCGAGTGCGTACAAAGCGAAAATGTAAAGTCTGCGCCATCCACGAGCAACTCGAACAAGACTTCAGCAACTTGTGAGGGAAGAGATTTATCAAAAGAATCTTGCAAAAGCAAAAGAGATTTCGCCTCTGTGGCCATGTCTGTCACCGTTGTACTTGCTATAAAAAGAATGGCGGCAAGAAAAATCAAGGAGAGGCGAAGAAAAATGAGACATTTGAGAAAGATGACTTTTTTCATAATATCCACTTTTTTAGTCTGTTGGAGTCCGTATTACGTGACAAAGCTTTCTGTGGCTGTTGCTGTACATTTGAGGAGCCAAAATGAACCAACAGTCAACAATACCATACTAGAAGTAACTGCATCCCAAAACTCTTTAGAAACATGCATTCCAAGCTGGTTATTCACATGGACGCTTGCCATAGCGGCCTGTTCATGCATTCTGAATCCCGCTCTGTACATGTTTTCGAGAGAAAAGATACGGCTCGAATTCACCAAAGTGTTTTTTGGAAGATGTGTTAAACGAGCGAGTGGCACTAACTTCCAAGTGCAATCTTGTTTAAGCCCCTGCTTAGTCTGTTGGGACACAGAAGATAACGTCGACGGACGATCTACCGGCACCACGTCTGGAAATATGTTCAGAACAGGTATCGTATACTAAGCTTGTCCCATATCCATAGAAAAACTATAAAACTCTTGAGATACGAATTTCAAGCTATTCTGGAATAGTCCCAATAAATTCCATCTCACACTCATCGGTTCTGTGTCACAAAATATATGCGCTCAATTATAAAAAAACCATTGATCGGTTATACATGCACATATTGTACAACTAGATACAATTGCAAAACTAATTTACGAAAGCACTTCACTACAGTCCTCCAAAAGTCTTCAATTCAATAGGTATCATTTTGCACAAATTTTTATATTACAGTATATCATTACATTACTAGTATTTGAAAAAAAGAGGGAATATATGAGGTATACATGATCATTGTTTCCGATTTTGCCTCCAAGTGCATAAGTATAAATCAAACACCCCCTCTAATTTTTGTTTATATGGAGCATATGCATACATGCATGCGTCATAGCAACACGATAACTTACGGTAAAGCAAATAGAGCCATGTCAATTCAATGAAACCAAGCTGAACTACCTGAGCCTCACTCAGAGGATACATTAAGTACGATGACTTTATAACCTTCATTGTTGAATGCCGATAAGGAAAAACCTTAAAAGAATTTTTTTTGATAATTGATGATTTGATAATCAATAGAGAAGGCTTACACTGATTATTTAGCCCAGAGGTGTGCAACCTGTGGCCCACAAACCGAGTTTGTGCGGCCCGTGGGGAGCAGCGGTCAGGGGAGCGTGAATTTTTTTCAAATATGTAAGGGGGGGCGCAGCCTAAAATGTTTAAGAACCCGTTCTATGGAGTGGCGCCGCTTGTTATGATCGCGGATAATTTCATCAATCTAATATGGTAATTAATCGGTCACAGAACATATTTATATCTTTCACCACCTTTCTTCATATACTTGACTTAATAGTAACAGCCATTTATTGTTATTAAAAAAGAGACCGTCCCAAAGAAATCTGTGGGTCCAAACAAACATCGAGTGGTGTCCACTGTATTTGTAGCCCAGAATTACAGTTCATCACCGAGTTTGTTAAATAAATGGTTCGGCACTGTATCAGCATTCAAAGATGAGTCCCAGAAACAAATAACCTTAATTCAGGAAAGCATAAAGGACATATACTGTACTATATTTTTTTATAATAAAACAAATTAGTTTTACAACTTCATATGGTCACCTATGTTGGCCAAATATCATTCAAATATGAACCATCTGTCCACAGAATCTCGATAGAAATGCACAGGGCTCTAAATCCCCCACAAAGAACTTTACCGTAAGGAAACAGTGGTTGTGTTGAATTTAAGAGATTTAGGTCCTAGTCCAATCAAATTTGACTTGATATCAGTAAGATACAATTCACTTTTAAATACAACAGATGGTTAAGGTTTTTTTCCTGCTCCCCTCCTAAAAAAACACCTAACGCTATGTTACAGACCACACGAAAAATTGACGTTATACTATTGATCAAAGGGATAACATTTTTTGATCAGAAAATAACATGTGGAGTGTGCTTATACAGCAATATTGAACTCCCAGTCCTACAAAAACACACATCAGAACACTAGGTTGCATTTCTTCAACATTGAGGGAAAAATTCAACATGGCCAATATTATTGATTTGATTAGCCCAAATTCTGACATATTCGACATGGTGATAATTGGTAATGGCGTTACGAATTGCATTATAATCGGACAAAAAGGGAAATTGAATAGGAAGACCTGTAAATCCGGTAACTGATCTACTTTCACAAGTTTCACAATAATATCAGATATATAAATATGCCACATTGACGAAACATATTCAACACATTCACCCAGCTAAATGAAACAAACAGACGGGAAGATGTTTTTGCTTCACAGCATCATATATTACTAGTGTTTTCAAATTTAAAAATCGATCTCGGACGACGGTAATGGCGGTTAATGTTGTATGGTCTCAATATTTGTCATGGTTGCAGTCAATTTGCAGTGTTTAGCCCAGCACAAAGTGGCTTAATAAAAAAAGCCGTGTGCACGGCCACAGTATTCCCCAGTGACTCTTCATATTATTTTCATCATCCTTAACCCAGTCCATACATGTGATGGCACTCACAGTACAGAAATTTGACAATAGTAAATTCCTCAAGTCTTAAGATATTGACTGGTATGAAAATGTGTAAACCATAATCAAGATGATAACATACAAATGCTAATGATTAATTATTCATAATCTTTGAAATTTTATATGCCATTTAACAGAGATGTTGATCCTAAGCCAGTCATGATACCCATTGAGTTGTGTTGCAGTACTTAATGAATTATATTTCATTTATTACCATGTCTCCACTCAACGAATGTACATGGAAAAACATGACTTTTTCTTAGGGCTTACACTGGCATCTCCCTTGATATTTTTCGAGTGATTGTCATAAAGTTACCAAGTCGGAATTCAAGTCATCAATGTAACTAGAGTCGGAGTCAGTAACATAGATTCGAGTGTGCAACTCTGGGATTTAGTGGAAACAGCCAAGGGTAACGATAAGGAGCTAATAATAGATGCGATGTAATATTTTGAATCAGGTGATAAGCGAATGCATTAAGCTTTATTATTTATGCATGAATTATTATTCCACTACTGTACGCGCTTAGTTGAAAAAAAAGGAATATTCATGTAATTTTGCGGTTGCAACTCTTGTATTACGTTGCTACTCATTTTCTTCTTCCGTGAGAGATTTCTAATATTGATAGTGGCAAGAGAAGATTGTAAAAAATGATAGAGTGTCTTATTAATTATATTTATCTACCCATAGGCTGGCTGAATCAAAGCGCTGGAAAAGCTGTCACAAAATTACGGAGGTCATCGGAAACAGCATCGCGATCTAATTACGGGTATGGAAATCGAGATGCCTATCAAACTAATGACATCAGTCCACGCAGAGAAGTCGAACGAACGCGCGTGCCACAAATTGACATCTCAGAGTACGATGACCATATTCCTGGCAGGGTCACTGACAGGAACAAAATTTCCAATCATCTTTCCGTAACTCAAATCGATACGCTATCTCACATGACAGGAGGTGGCTCGTTCGAGATAAAATCAGAAGATATGCCGAGTTTGTGTGACACGAGCACGGCATCAGTGGAGCCAGAGTTATAAATAATTTAATGTTCAAATCCACAATATGGAATCAGATTTGAAAAGCTTGTTAGGCTACTGTGACACGATCAAGTAAAATTATGCTTATGCAAACAGAAAGAAAAAGAGCTATCTAATATATATAGTATATCTGTTTCACTATCTTTTTATATACATTGGTACCTCTGCCGCTCGTAGAATGAAATTTGCATCCCATGAAGCATTTTTTTCCATTCATAAACCAATTCAAGACGAAACGTTTTCCACTACAACAGACATACTATAGATCAGGGCTGGGCAAACTATGGCCCGGCAAATGTTTTCATGCAGCCCCCCCCGACAGCTTCTATGAAGCCCAACTTCTATGTGTTGAAAAAGCTCAATGTCACTTCATTTCTACACCATTTACGAATGCACGTAGATGATACGCCGAACAGGGTCAACAACCCGTCATCATACCGACACGAAATGAAATCATGAGAGGAAAACTTGACGGGTAAATTCGCGTCGAGGCGACTCGGCTATAATCAGAATATAACACGCGCCGTACTGTTCTTGTGACGTCATTATTTTCTCGAATGCGGCCCGGCCCGCTGGACAGCGAGTGTGGCCCTTCTAGGAAAAAGTTTGCTCAACCCTGCTATAGATTATAGTTTTATGAAATAATACCTATTTGGTAATCATTGATCCAAATATTCGGTTATCATAATTTTAGCGTGATAAGTAAAACTATTCATAACTCTGGCAAGGGCCGAATAAAGATATAATATTAATATTATAGTAATAATATTCTACATCTACATAGTCCAGACATTGGTAAGCTCAATCTAGCACATTTAAGTAAATTTCCTTCGTCACAACTTGCTTTTTCTGTTTTAGTTTGTCATTACCTGTTTATACACAATTCAGATTACAACTAATATATTACTTGACATTTTCTAGAGAATTTCAATTCCAAGGAATAAACCTTTCAAAACTTTTCATGCAATTCTTTCTTACAAATTAAAATGGTGTCAGGCCATAATTTCGAGCTTGCTTTAGTGTTTCAATCAATTGAAATTACGAAAATGACGATCGACCATTGCATGCGGTAGCAATACGCTCGAACATGGAAATTCTGAATCTAGTTGAAGTCGTTCGAATGAATTCAAATTCATAATCAACTGACATTGGCATTTGAAACTTCCTGAAATTTGGAATTCAAAAAATTCTTCACACCTTTTGTTTATCCCTAGAAGGTTTTTTTCCCCCTATAAAAACACCACGGGTAACATTAGGAATTCTTACAGCTCTCTACTATAGCCTCGACACCATGACTGCTGCAGTGGCTATTCTAGGTGAATAGGTCTTGCTTAAATACATGACAGTGTCTCTGAGAGAGGTTTGAAACCCACTAAATTGAGGTCAAGAGATGTGTTTGCATCCAGAGTCTCTTAGCCACCCATCCTTACAAAAATAACCAAATAAAAACGTACCATATTCATTCGATTGTAAGCCCTCCCTGACTAAAATTGTGTTAAAAAATTAATGTAAGCCGCCGTCGATTGTAAACCGCACTTGAACATTGGGTCTGAATCTAAGGCCGCGATTGGGGCCCCTATTCTAAAAAAAGTAGCCTATAACCTATTCCTGCCTGAAACCGATGCCCATGCAAGAATGGTGATGAACAAAAATGGCAACTTTACAAATTATAACGAAAGAACATTACTGCCACCTAACGATGAGAATATCCCAAAAAGCAGCAATAGGTAGAAGTGTAGAAATTTCACACCCAAGGCTAGTGTGTCATACAACAGAAACTACGAAAAAATTCCAAGGTACACACAAGGGAATTCAACATAAGCGAACAGAATCAAGTCCGAGGAAAGAAACCATATTCAGGTCACAATCATAAATCTAGAAAAAAATTAAATCTTACCTAATTCATTCAAACTCTGAGCCGCTTTGGTTATTTCTCGAATTCCACCTTGAAGTTGTCCTTGAAGTCGTTTGGACAAATACAAAATACGAATAATTCTTCGCAGCAAATCGCATGCAACCTTGAATACAGTAAATGATTGACAAGTTTATAAATATATATAGATAATTGAATTTGTCACGCGAGATACTTCATGAATTGGATACACATTCCAGAACCTCAAATTTAGCCCTCAATGGATGGTAAATCTAATTAATTGATTAATTAATTCAAAATATTCCACTGAATAGTCATTAGGTACTAGAAAATCTTTATTGCAACAGCACAACCGAAGGTGGAACCCTTAACAACACGTGAAGCAGCATTCGCCAGGCAGTGAAAAAAATCTCAATCATGTGGCGTTGTTGTCAGTTTGTAAAATAAATTCCATTCATATCCATACATTTCAACAGGGGCTATTCGTAACGGAAAATCTGTATACACAGGACCAACTAAATTATTATGTTCACGTGAGAATAACAGAAATAATATCAATCATCTAAATTACAAAGGCGCTGGACTGTGGGACCCAGGCAAGGTGCCAGATTGATTTGCACCATATTCAAGGCCAAGACACCCCTCGTGAAAGCGTGTATATCTAGTGACGTATTTCAGCAATTACAGGATGTAACACCCAAATTTCTATTATTGTATGGCTGCTCTGGTAGACACTTTATAGATACATACAGTAGATTCCGTTCTCTAAATCCAGCTCGGTCCTAGGCGATTTTGGATTTATTAAGCGGCGGATTTATCAACCGGCACGATGAAAATGAGTACAAAAAGAAACACAAATAATTTAGTAGTGTATTTATGAATCATTTAATGCAAAATTTCGGTCTCTGGGCAATTGGATATATTAAGCAGATTCTACTTTATATATCAATATCTACCTGTAGTCTTCCAAGCTGCAGGGTGCGCGTTTTGATTCGATTGTATGGGTCGGCCACCTTGCTTCTGATTCTGCAAAAATTTCATCCAAATATTAAAACACAATTTTACTACAGTATAAATATTTTTTCCAAAATGCCGTCCATCCACAGTCCAATTATGAAGTAACAGTCCCTTTGATTTTTACAAAGAAGGAAAATGATTCAAAATCAAAATAGCCACGAATAGGTCATGGAAGAGATCTTGTGAGGGCACAAACTAAACTAGCACCGGTCCTGTTTATCAAGGGCATATGGTAAATTCAGTAATACTTGAAGACTTGATTGGATGAAAACTGCAAAAATATAAATATGATAGTCGATACCTATCAACTGCAGATTGTAGTGATAAGATTCTGGTCTGCATCATATTAAGGATTCCTTCCAAAGACTCGATTCCAGTCGCTTGCGCTAGAAGGTCTTCATGTCGCAATGCAATCTTTAAAAAATATCTCAAAACTTATCAAATTCAATTATTACTAGGGGTCTAAAACTGGGGCAGTGACGTTACCGGAGTGAGTACATTGTACAGTTATATTTTGTTAAAAATAATCAGAATGATATATATCTGAGGTTTCATTGGGCATCCGACTTATTTGAGGTTGAAGATTTAAGGTTTGGTCGCTGTGGTTTGTAAGTATTTTTTATTTTCCCGATGATTCCTGATTAAGGAAATTACATGTCCAATGGGTGTTTAAATGGAAGACCCACTTGATAGTTAGTCTTCTGAAACTACTGTAGTTGTTAGTAGTTGGTCTCCGTGTGGCAATCAGAGTAAGATTATTCATCAACTGATTGAATTTTCTGAGGGTAAGTGACAGAATCAACTGCTGTGTAGCACCATACTACATCAACGGAGCGTTAGTGTATTCCACGTATGAATTTGTGGACGATAAACAGTTGCCTATGTACATCAGCACAAAAGTAAAAATCTACCTGAGATTGCAGTTCTTTGTCAAGAATGCTAATGCCTTCCATCAGCTGGGCCAGGCGTTGGGATATTGCTGCGCTCTGAATAACCCCGGTAGTGTATGATTGAACATCGAAGTCATCTTCAAGAAAGTGTCTCAGAATCGCTTAAATGAAAATTAATTGTTAGAATAGGGAGTATAGTTAGCAATGCAATAACAGGAAAAATCTGGGTAAATTTCCCGTATATGTTACCGAGACGACTCGCACTCGCAGAATGGTACCTTTTTGTGATGGCGTCACAGAAATCCAGAAAAACCATTATCGTATTTACTCGATTATAAGCCACGGCTTATATATTTTTTTTCATCATTTTGTGCGGCTTACAAAAATACTCACGAATAGCGGCTCGAAAAGCAAGTTGCTCGGACAATGGTAGTACGAGGGTCTACCGTGTTTTTTCATCATTTCGCGCCCCTTACATGTCCCTCACCATAAACGTTCAAACTGCAATAGCCCGTGTTTAAAAATAAGTAAAAGGAGTGTGTACCGTGGAATTTAAAATGGAGGTCGTAAGTGAGTCGATGGTACGTCGACGGTACGCCGATGTTAAAATAAATAAAAAAGTTTATTGAGAGCTTCTTATTGTCTGCTGTTTGTGACATTACCGTAAAAAATTATCGAAAAGGCTTGGGTAGGCTACCCTATGTTCTAGTGCGGCTTATATATATTTTTCATCATTTCGTGCGGCTTATATTTGGCAAAAACACAAAATTAACTTGAATTTTAAATTGTATGAATATTTTTCAATGAAATTAGGGGTAGTGGCAGTGGTATCAGTCCACTAACGTGGGCATAGCGTGCCAAAATGTAAACACCACTTTATATTGAGATAGAATTTATGAAACTCAACCCTTACCCCGACTCGAACAGTAACCATATAACAACCCCGACCTTAACCTGAGATTCGTAAACATCCCTTGCTTGTACATACGAACTGAAATGAGATAGATCAGGGCCTTTTATACCGGACCCCAATAACCACAACTTATATTGCAGTGGGGTGGGTTACACACCCCGAAATACAAGTTCACTTGGGTTAAGGGGTTAGTTTTAGTTATGGTATATCACAATCAATTATTGATATGACTAACGTCATAATACAAATGGATTCTAGGAAAGCAAAACACATATTCTCCATTCTACGTGTGCAGTCTTCTCGGTAACGTATACAAGCAGATGAAATCCTGTGAATTATAACTTACGATCAGACTCGAACTTTTCAACGATGCTTTTGTGTGTTTGATCCATCTCCACAGCTTTTTATTCTCAAAAAATAGGAAGTTTCACAACAGACTCACAATAAATATTTTAGAAATTCTTTAGAATGTTCTTGCAATGTTTGTAATTATTATGAAACAGCATTTTAAAAAAAAATACCACTGCAACGTATTGATTTATTTGACCTTTGACTTATAACCTTTATCATGGCGTTCACAATCCAGTTCAGTCAAGCCCGGATAAATCAAACAATACCACCATGAAATCATAGTCTTTAACAGAACAGACAGTACAATTAAATATCAGGTCAAATGATTGTGGGAAAGGTTAATTAGTTAATAAGAATGTGTAAATGATTTATAATGGTTTAAAATACGTTAAAAAAAATCAAATTGTTAAATAAATATGGGGTTTGTTAATTCGCGGATTTTCACCTATCGCGGGAGGCTCTGGAACGCAATACCCACGATAGGTGAGGGACTACTGTATTGAGTGAGTGAGAGTTGTGAACAGAGTTGTAAACCCGATACCAGATCACAATAACAGAAGTATGGAATCGGAGTCGAGGAGTCGAATACTTTTACAGGTTAACTGGATTCTGTATTGGTCCAGTGTTGTTGTTTTGTTAACCCGCTATATTGAACCTTTTGAAACTGGTTTCAAACTTCAGGTTCCAAAAAGCGAGCGCTACTGTGCTGCTACCTGTAAGAGTATGACGGACCCCTGTACTATGAAGCGGGTACTATAAACAAACTTCATTCGTATCGGAGAATGTTCATAGGTCGGGGAGCGTATGCTCAACCTTTCAAACTATTTGATAAGATTGTTGAACGTTCATTGCATGTTGGACAGTGCGCTCCGTGTGTCTAGCATGTCTTATAAATTTATTCAATTTAAATTACAGTATATATACAGTTGAACCTTGATATAACGGACT
>QXVX01009086.1:0-21718 GCA_013436065.1 Halocynthia aurantium | reverse complement strand
TTGAATTTTGGGCATATTAATTTATTGACTATAATTTTGTTGTGTTCGTTTATCAGTCCTCTTTTATTCTGAAACATATCAAGCTGACTACTTAAAAATAGTCAAAATGGAACTATTATTTCACAAATTCATTAAACTGATTTTCTGACTTCTCTCTCTTAAATGATAATGTGTGGTATGAAATTAATCTTTCATGAATTCTTCAATAAAATTACAATTAGACTCATATCAATTCCATAGGTGCCTCAAGTCGAGTAGATGGAAAGAAACCAGCAAGTCAGTTCGTGTAGCATTTAAAAGATCACACTGTTATCACCAGTCATTCGCCGTTCGGTTTGCAATAACTCAGTGGAGCATGCCGAACCAGTAAGGTGCCACACTGGCTCACGCAATGCTCAAATTAATAATCATAAACAAAATTTTCGGACAAAACCTTCAAGAAAGTAAAACTTTGGATGCTAGTGCGAATATAGTCACCTAAACCAGGCCTAGCTTTATACAATAGTGCAGGACATGACTTTACATAACTGAGCGACCTATGATGAGACTTGAGGACAGTGAGCCAGAGAAAGTAGGGAATTGGAATAATGCTTCACAACCAAAACAAACTGGACTGTATTCCTGGCATTGTGTTAGTTCTATCTTGAATCATGAGTATTTTCTCTTTGAATTTTTTCAAATGGATTTGGATAAGGTACTGGGAACGTATTAATTCACTTTTCATCATTTCCGGAAAGAAAAATTGATTCGTACCTCGAACTATTCGGAGTTCGAACTGTATCGTGGAACGAAATAAGTACGAGCCACCACTGTATAAGTAAATTGTAGGTGGATAGTTGGGTACAATATATGAATTACATACGGACCGGTTTTTAAAAGAATGAACATGAAACTTTTGAAGCCAAACCTGAATGAACCAGTAAATTCAGGCCACTCAATAAATGAACTCAATATTGCTAACATACACTGCAACATTTAGGGTGGGTTAAGCAACCGCAATATACAACTTCACTTTAGATTGGGTTCCAGGGTTTGTACTGGTAATTACTGGTTCCGGATTCCTTTGGGCCTGAGGCATTCTGGATTTTTCGGCTTTCTGGTACTATGGCACCTAGAATCTAGATGCGTAAATAACTAGAATTGTACACAATTATGAAGAACTCCCGTCGTTACAGCCTGTTTGTTTGAGCTATACCTTGTACCGTATAACACAATGCAAAATGCGAATTGTACACAATTATGCAGAACTCACGTCGTTACAGTCTGTTTGTTTAAGCTATACCTTGTACCGTATAACACAATGCAAAATGCGAATTTGCTAATATTCGACAGAAGAAAAATATTGGAGTTTCATTATATTTGGCAATACGATTAGAAATATCCGATGTATCTGATCAGTTGATTTATCATCAAACTCGGACAATGTTCATGAAATTCAATTAAAATTCTTTAAAAAGATTAGTTGCTGTGGTGAAATCTTCTCACGGCACATAGGGCACTCATGTTTGGTATTGATCCATGAATGAATGCAGTTCCAACAAAATAAGTGACCACAGGGAGTGGTGGTTGAACCCACTCTTCTATCCCAACATAGACTGCATTTGACCCTGAGTGAATCTTCAATATCAGATGACACTTTATCGTTACTTTTCAAAGACAATTTGTCCTTCACATTCGATGACTTATAGTGTTTCAAGTCTTTATAAATTGAGTAGAGCTGTACAGCTAATGCGACTAGCGACTGCCAAAGTGACAGCCACCCGAGTGCACTGAACTTTGAAATATGCGTGGCATCGGCCGATTGGTTCCCCAAAATACTAATGTAATGGACGTTTACGATTCGCTTAGAAAGCGTATGGAATATTCCTCTCAAGTAAAATAGCGATAGATTAAGTCGATAGACGGAAATCATAATTACACGGCATTTCTGAATAAAGTTTTGTCCCAACCCTAGCAGAGCGACGTTTGGCGCTTGAGGTGAAATTTGCGGAAGGCCGCTCTCAATGTAAGCAAGGATTTTGTCTAAAACAATGGGAAACGAAGCGTGGAGCAAAACCATCAATATTCTTTTACTCAATGAGGGAATTTGTCTCATAGATGAATTGACCTGAAATTGAACAAACTGAATTGAGTCAAATTATAATAATTATTCAGATTTTGGCCTATGGACTTCAAAAATAGGACTAACATATTTATTGTGTAAAATTCACATTTTTTGTACCTAAATTCAATACAAAAGATTAAGGGTGCGACACATACATTCGACTAATTTACGATTGTGATTTATGAAATTTTCTTACTAGCTTTTCAAGTAAAAAGATTGGGTGCTCTCTTGCACAAGCGGGATACAGTTTATTAGTTCTCTATGAAGATGTAGGTTATTGTCACATCTGACAAGCAGGATATTCGGAAATTCACTAGTGAAAAGGTAGTTACTGGCAGTAGAGCTAATGTGAGCAAGCATGTTGTTCAGGGCTTTCCAACCTTTTTTCGCTGTGGACCCCCGAGCGCTAATTTAGCCAGGATTTTTTCTGGGATGATCAAATTATACTACTTGCTTACTTAATATAACTACGGTACTTAATCTTAGTGTACTTAATATTTGATATAAAGCGGACAAGTATATTTCAGTTTATCCAACAGCTTTCATGAAATGCATCATTTAAATTCAACATTGTTTTGGCCTCCTTTTTTTGGCCCTACACCCGGTTGTTGCCTCCCAAGTTTTTTATTTGGTCTGACCAAAAAAGTCTGTCCACATGGAATGCAATATGGTAATTTGGTAACTAACCTTTCATGCGCACAGCTTAGAGGGAACAGTGAAAAAATTTGGAAATATTTGAGGAGGCAGTTCATCAAGAACAACAAACTAATTAATCATTATTCTATATAAATAATCAATCATACTTGCACAAGTCCGGTGTATTCCTCGCCGAGCGTTTGTAAACTAGAAAGCGTTGTTAAACTGAAATAGGCGACGTCTGCAAACAAATGCAACTCTTTATTCCATCTGATGGATGTCTGGATACCAAACACACGCTGAATTGCAGTATTGATCAGACCTAAAAAGTAAAGTATCTCATATGTCATTGTGATGAGGGTAACAAATATTACACTGCTACTCAGGCAAACCGCATATATTTGTGGTGGTTACACCAATATATCTGTTGGATGATATGTATTATAGCTCCCTGCCTCTTTATTGCTCTTTAAAATGCTTTGCGGACCAGTAACATAAAAGGTTGTTATTATTAGCAGTAACCGAAAGTGAGACGGGAAATGTCGGCAACTCACAGATCAATCAGACCTATGATTGTTGCAAAGCAATTTTGTCTAGTAAATTTTTGTTGTATGATAATACAACAGTATAAAAGTAATTCGGTAGTGATACTACAAAAGATATGATGCAATTCAATTCAAAATCAGTGGGAGATTTGTTCATATTGCCTTTGTAATCATATCGAGTTTGTTAGCATTTCTATTCGATTTCAATTTTCGTTGGAAAGATATACAAAACTTGTTTAGTTACGGCATGTCGCATTATATTTGAAGTATACAAATGACCATGTCTTTTTTGCGGATCGGCACGAAAATTAACGCGGACCGGTGCCGGTCCGCAGACCGACGGTTGGGTACCACTGGTCTAAACAGTGCTATGTGACATAATATATTCGCTGCTTCATGTGTATAGGAAATGACATGATATGTCCTTTGAATCCCCACAATTTAGAATGCTGCACTACCATTAAATATATCAATACGTATATCAATATTATAAAGAGCCGATACATTACATGGTCTCATAAGTATATCTGTTATAATTCTTGTGAGAGGGAGAACATTTATCGCCACATGGCTTAAACAAACATGGATGAAATTTTTTACAATGTTACCTGATATGAAAAAGCAGAAGAGTTATAACCAGGGCTACCATCAATCTTGAACCCAAAATAAGGACTAGAAAAAAAATAGGATTTTCCTACGCAAGAAGAGTATGGAGGAGACATTTTTCTCCCTCCTCTGGCCATTGTAGCGTTTCAAATTTGCAAGGTTTGGGTAGACTGCTCTTGGCGGTTGAGGGTAACAAAGTTTTTAAGAAAATTGGTAAAGATCTAGGAAAATTATATAGCTTCACCTGGACCACCAACAAATTTTTTATGTATCACAAACGGTCAAAATGACCGCCTTGGCAGTTATAGTGTTAACTCTACATACTATAAAATCGTGCTCATTGAGAGCGAAAACATATTTAAAAAGGTCATGTTTATTAACGAAAAGTATCACTGACTTAGACTGAAATAACTTGGTCGAGATGAAAAAGGTTTGCATTTTTAAAATTTTGCATTGCTGAAAATAAGGACGCAGGTCAAAAGTAAGGACATTTCTTAGAATTAAGGAAAATAATATTTTCTTAGACGTAGTCGTAGTATGGTAGCCATAGTTATAAGACATCAAAAAACTACCTACCTCTCAGATGATTCATGTACACCTCATCTTTTTGCGCACTGGCGATCTGTGACGCAACACTTGCACGAGATGGTACCATTGTGTCTCGCTGCTACAAGAAACTCCAACAATACAAACTATAGATAAGATAAACATAAGACATTTGAAATCTACAGAATGGAAAAAGAACACGTGAGATCCCATTCACTTGCAAAGACAAACTTAATATAACATCAAGTTTAATAAGACATGAATAATAGTAAAAAAAAAGGTTGGAATGCAACAGTTTGTTATTTGGCATGGAAATATTTTTCAAAAGAATTGTTTTATGATGATTCAGGAAATACAGTAGAATCCCTAAAATCTAAATGAAATCTATATACAAGAGCCCGTTTGATTGACAGTTAATTGCATCATTTTTTTCCGCACACATTCGAATTTTCTTGGACATCAAAATCGCGTCATAACCGAGTCCCCCCCCCCCCCTTAAAAAAAAGTTTAACGTCCAGCTCCAGCCAGTCGGTTGCGAAGTCGTTGTGTATCATTGTAATCGAGACGCCTGTAACCAGCGACATGCAAACTTAAATTAGCATGTCCCGACGAAAGCGTCCGCAATTTTCTGGCATACCCAAGCATTTCCATAACGGGTGCCTTAGCACTTATGAAGTGGTCTACGTTATTGTTTGTAACATTTATTATGGTTGATCCTGCTTGTGATAAACTTCCAAGAACAATTTGAACATGCATGGCATCTGTCACAACCTCCACGTCCATCATTGGCTCTAGAACACAGCAGTCAGCTCCATCCAGAGCAGCGGCGGTCATACTGGCTGCGGCGGCAGAAACCACCGAAAGGGGACAGTTGCTTGTGATGTTGCATTTATGAATTATGATATTAGTTTCAATTAATGGGAATCCCATGATCACGGAAGACTGGGTTGCCTGAATCACACCGGCTTTAAGAGCGTGTATCAATTCGGGAGAATGAGTTTTGTGAAATTTTTTACCAAATCCAACCTTCAATGTTTTTGAAGAATCGTTCGGTTCTATAGCTATCGACAGTTCTACCTTGTGATGCTTCTTCAGGATAGTTCGTTCAAACACAAGATCTTTCATTACCGATTCAGTCGGCCTTTCACGGTAAGCCACTTGTAGAGGACCGGTGATACATTTTATTTTAAATTCGTTCAGGAGCCGTTCAGTAATTACTTCCATGTGGAGTTCGCCCATTCCACAAAGAATGGTTTGTCCCGTGATTGTATCCTGTTTAACGGAAACAGCAGGATCTTCCCTGGTGATCACAGAAAGACTATCTTCGAGAGCTTTTGACTGCATCAAACTGTCGACTTCAACGGTGCGAAAAAATACGGGTTCGGGGATTGAAAGCGGTGAGAACTTTAGGTCCTCTTCTCCGATCTTTGCATTTGAGACATCGCTTATCATATCGCCGGTACCTGTGTATTTTAAACCCGACATTGCGACGATCTGACCCTGCGAGACTCTGGGCGATACTCTGTATTCTTCTCCGAAAATAGTATACAGTTGATTGACTTTTTCTTTGCAATTTTTCGTCACATTATGAATAGTGGCTTGAGATGTCAGGTGGCCTGAATAGACACGGATAAAAACCAACGATCCAAGTCGTTTATGATGAACCAGCTTGAACGCGTAAGCCAAGAGTCCACCGCTGACGTTGTGAGTGAATTTCTCCCTTGCTTCGCACGACGAAGGAAGATATTTGGATATCGCGTCCAAAAGCAAATGTACGGCAATGTTACGTACTGCGCTTCCACAAAATACTGGGATAATATTACAATTTTTAACAGCGTTCCTCAAAGAGTTTTCTAAAGGAGCCGCCGGAAAAAGCTCGACAGCTTTGCTATAATCAGACAAGTACAAATTGGCGATGTTGTCATCTATGTCTGACAGCGTTTCAATTATGTCTCTACGCTGTTGCAAAGCCGTTTCCCAAAGTTCACATGAGCTGTCTTTATTGAGCTTGACGATAGAGAAATTCGTTTCAGAACGACTTGTTTCGATCACTTTCCACTTCAGCAGGGTGAGATTAATTAAATCCAGTACGCCACAGAACTCGCCTTCATCATAGAAAGGAACCTGTAATGCACAAGTATTTGCAAATAGCATTTCTTTCATGGAACGCACAGAAGCGCTGAAATTGGCTGTAGATTTGTCCATCTTGTTCAAGAACGCTATTCTAGGAATGTTAAGTTTATCGGCCTGCCGCCAAACGGTTCGTGTCTGAGCCTCCACGCCACGCGATGCATCGAAAATAGCAATGGCGCCGTCTAATGCATGCAGTGCACACTCCACTTCGAGCGTAAAATCTACGTGACCTGGAGTGTCTATAATGTTGATCATAGTTCCTTTCCATTCTGTGCTCACAGCCGCACTCTGTACCGTTATTCCACGAGACCTTTCCGAAGGTAGATAGTCGGTCACTGTATTCCCAGAATCAACATTTCCCATAGACTTGATTGCACCCGAATGGTAGAGCAACCTCTCGGTCGTGGTCGTCTTTCCGGCATCTATATGTGCAATAATTCCAATGTTCCTAATATTGGAAGCGGTTGCAGTTCTCCGAACAGAATTGCAGTAAACAACTTTCAACAACTTTTTTACGGAAATGAAACTTTGTCTATAAGGATAAGTTATCATGTTACTTGCTCTAAGAAAAGTATAAACCAAAGTTTGCCAAAGTTGTTGATACCAACACCTAGGATCTACGAGACAATGATGGTTAGGAAAAGGCCTGGGGGAGCAAAGTTTGTTGCCTTCCTTCATCCAATCTGGCATGGATCTTCATCTAATTTTGCACGGGGGTCAAGATGCATACCAGAATAATGCATGAACAAAGAAAACCCATGGCAGCGCTCCATGAGGGGCCGGTGGGGTTCAAATCCTGCATATGGTCGCCTAGATGCCCCCTAGCGTACAAAGTAAGAATGTCGATATATACCTAAGACTGTAAGACATTGACTTGTGTTAAAGGCTTACCCGGGCATGCCGTTGTATGTGAGTATGGAGATCGACAGCGGTATGCCACCCTCAACCATCAGGATGAATTTATATGCTCAAAACAGCAGAAATTTGATTAATGTATTTTTATCACCAAACGAGTGGAAGTGAAGTAATTATTACATTTCCAGTTTGTGCACTAAAATGGGCAAAAATACTGAAATACCGATAACGATAATATAAAGTAACCCATTTGGCCCCCCGAAAGTCCGCCAGGTGGGGCTTTCGTGGGGCAACACTGGCTTCTAGGCCAGGGTATCAGTGGCATTCAGCAGGTCCGCCGCGCAGTCATGCGTGCTACTGCGCTATCTCTTTTTTAACGGTGCTATAGCCCGGTGACTAGAATTGCATTGGAATTACCAACTACTTTCCCCTCTTCCCTGCTCAGTAGTCTTTCAGTCATTGCATCGATTATGCATCTTATTTAGCAACCTCACTTTAGGTTCAAGAAAATATCGGGTATGATACAAGTGTATCATAATATTCATATGTCCCTCACTCCCGGATCATATGGTACACAACTATAAAAAGGTATTTCGACTGGAACATTTCGAAGCTCAGCCCTGTATTCCTGTAACTTCATTTTGCAATCTACTTTGCAAGATTCACTCCAGCCAACTATGTGTCCACGAGTGCCCATCGTAGCTATCAGGGACATGAATGCCGAAAGATAACTTGGCTTGGACGTATTGGGAGTCCAGTTCCCAGCATTCTAAAAAGTGACAGCCATATCTTTGGTCAGACGCCTCTCTGTTTCATATATATTTCTTATAAAATATTGCATTTGACAATACACTCTTAACATCAACAATAGTCACAGGAGAGAGGAATCACAGAATACACATGAACGTTTGCATATATGTTATGTGTCAACGTTTCATTCCAACGTTGATATTGCGTTTTTGCAATCCCTTAAAAAGAGTCAATCATGAAATTGACGAGAAAATGCAAAATAGTTGTCTAGAAAACACCAATGATAATACATTAGTAAATAAATTTGGATTTTTTTTTTGGCAAAAACGGTCAATTCTAATACATGTATACAGTAAACCTTAAAGGGTTTTTGAACGTTTACAGTTTGCTAGAGTACAAATTACAGACACAACAATTTCACTTGAATGTGTCGACATAAATGATTTTGAATAAGGCTTGAACGCATATTCTACACTGTTTCCCAGATAATAATTTCGGTGTTTGAATCGTCCAAGAAATGTTTTTATGTGTTCAATTTCGTGCGGCTGCTGAGAAACCTATCATATTTGTAAACAGTTATGCAACCATGATGAGAGAGACCCCACGGCATATTGCACTCCGAACGGACTTCTCCTGTTTCTAAATCTATGTAACTGACGTTCGCAACTGCTGTTCCGTTTTCAGCACGACCTCCGACGATAAATATCTGAAAAAATATATAGTTCAAAACACTGTTCTTACACTTCCTATTGCTTTGTTGCAGGGCTTTAGCTACTATCGTACAGTAACTTCCGATAATGCCCCCTGAGGTAGCCAATGGTAATCATTTTCCCGTTTAGTCCATTTTTCGTCTTTACTTTCACGATGACAAATGTTTCTTTTGATTTTCCAACGAAGTGGCAACACTGTTCTAGCACTTCATCCAAGTACTTTACACGATAATTTATCAAGTAAATGAGTCGGAGTCAGAAGTATTTTTACCCCTGGTTTTTTGCTATAAGGTCCTACTGTACTTTCCATAAACTACATCACCGATATAAAAAGTCGTTTCATACCTTCCCGGAACATAAAGTAAGGCCGCAGCTTGCCCTTTCGTAATTAAGACGAATTCCGAGAGACCACATTTGCGTTGCAATATCGAACTGAAGCACTTTTTTTAAAGTGCCACCAACAACGTATATTCTGTCTCCAACTGCACAAGCACTGATACATTTAGCAGGTTCTGGCATGGAGGTCGCCAATCGCCATTCATCTCTTTCCGGATTATAGACCTAAGATAAGTAACACCACATATTTTATGCGTCAATTTATGAAGGTTAGGTGCTGAATACCCGTGAAAGTTGCAGTATATATGCTTTTCACTCAATTATCAAAATGTAGGAATTACCGTTAAAATGTCCTGCATCTTGTACATTACTCAAATTTATTACATTTATTTTCTTGAATAAATGGTAAAATAATACGCTATCAATTACCAGCGCCATTTTTTACAGTACAGTACTTGAATTGCCTGTAAATAATATGGTAATTGCAGCGAAGAAAATTATTTGTTCTAATTGCTGGTCACATCAATTCGCGATTCTATACAATTCACCTGAACTTTTTCAGTTGCTATCTTGACGCTTGGTCCACCACCAATCAAGTAAATTTCTTCGTTTACAACACATATGGCTGCGGAACTTACTCCTTCCCTCATAGTTGATCGTTCATGCCATTTAATGTCTCTAATGAAACCATTCAAACTACTGAAACCGAAATTTACTATTCAATAAAATAGGTGGAAAACCTACGTACTTTCTGTCGTATTTCTCGATACTATCCACCCTCAGTAAACCATCGTATCCTCCAGCTACGTATAGTTCACCTTTACAAGCGACCATACGATGACGCCATCTGCCAGTATTCAGTTGGGCTAACTCAACCCACCGTCTCATTGAAGTTAGAAACGCCCAAGCAGCCTGTGTAAGCAAGAAACCTCAATACAACTTACATATATTGAAAAATTGTTTAGTATTACTCAGGTTTTTGACATGACATTGCAATATTGTGTTATTTTTCGGGAGACCAATTGAAATTGCAATGATTTCCTTCCTCGAATGAAATACAAAATTCCACCAATTCTACTCCCTAATATTATTTTAGAATTGCGTCAGAATGTTTCTTTAGACAGCCATATTTAATATAAGTTAGTTAATATTACCTTTTGGGTTTCCTTTCCTCCGCTGACAATCAAATTACCCATCCATTCACAGCAGGCAAATTCGGCCCATCTTGTGAACAATGGCTGCGGTTCTTTAGTAGACGGATTCAAGTTTGGCAACTGGCAAAACGTAGAACGAGACTTATGCTGAAAGTCCAGAACACATACTTCACGAGTGAAAACATCATTCTTGTCACATCCGCCAACGCTAACGAATACCTAAAATGATTTAATGGAACATTGAAGAGGATCGGTCAAATGATTACCGGTTCATAAGGCAATTTTGACGGTTGACCCTAACAGCATTGCGTAAGTTAATTTAGGACGTATACCTTTCCTACCCTACGAAGGGAAATTGCATCAGTTAATTTGCATTAATCAATATGTATAAAGACCAAGAACCAGAGATTTGGTAGACCAGATAATAGTACAGACTTATTCTCGGAAGTCGAAGGAGTGTGATGGGAACAAACGCTTTAGAAAAGTGGTGTGCCTTGTAACCAAGTATACTTTTATGAGCTAGAAGAGTAATGTCATTTATATATAGTAGTATACTTTATCAGGGCCAGGGCCAGTGTCAGTCTAATTTGCACCCAGCCAAACCAACTACTTGAACCGGAGATGTTCATGTCGAAGATTTTCAGAGATCAAGGTTCCAATGCATTCTTTTTTTCTAAAATCGACTAATTTGTATGAAACTACGCCCCTCGGGTCAGTGCCTTATGCAGCTGTCCAGGCTGTTCAGGTCCTGTGATTAGGACTCATAGAATAGTTGCTGTATGTAATTATATACTATGCAATCCATATAAAATATATTTGAAATATTATTACGATATTTAATTTATTGTGAATAACAAGGCGACCCTTGGATGGGATAGACTTCAGCGGAAAACCTCTTATAGGTATAGGATATGATTATTATACACCAGGGGGAGATAGAGCGCAGAAAGTAGGATTTCATTTCCTCCTGATTAATTTTTTCATGCATTATTCTAGGATTTCGTGCTTGATTCTGTCAAATTTACCTTTGAATGTCTAGCTCTCCTAGTAGCATCAGCTGAATATATCGAACCATTGAATATGCTTATTTGATTACACATCATCAATTTTTTACCTCCTGTGTATCGGTAGTCTTCCTTGGCGTTGTCCTCATTAAATTCGAAATTTTCCTTTCAGAATGATGCATGCGACATTCCATCATCAAATCGTGGACATCGGAATTACAGGCAATGAGTGGATCGGATTCTACATTCCTCACAAAGAACATCATGTCTAGCAGAGGTAGTTTGATCTGAAAAGAACATGACGATATCACATTAATCATAGGTAGTGAACGAGGGTGTGACTGACAATCAAAGGTACTAGGCGAGATGAGCCAAACAACAGTTTCTGTATTGTGCAGGGTTTTGCAAATCCGGTTATTTAAAATTTGCTTCATGTAGTTGATATAATCATGAGAATATAGCATTTCCACACAATTTCTCGTGCAGTGCTAGTTTCTTCAAAATTATCGAATGATGATAATCTTTCTGGTCATCAGAACCTCAGAGGTGAGAGGTCACAAAGTACATATCCTTCGGACTAAATGCCTTGACTTTTATATATAGCCCCAGCCCGGGTAACCCTTAAACAGAAAATATATTATTGGTGTACTATGCAGTAAATCCATTTATTAATATATGCGGTCGATAGGGGGCGTTACATTGGTCCTAAATAAGATTTCAACCCCTGTGGACCAGGAGGGAGCTCGGACCGGTTGTTTTTTGTGCATTATTCTGGGATGCTTCTTCCATGCGAAGTTTTATGACATTGATATAATTCAGTTTTATGACATTGTCATTGTTCAAAACAAACAAATAAACAAGCATACAGACTTTGGCGCTTATTTCATAGATACAATACTGTCAATTTATAATCTTAGCGAACTTTAGTAAAAATATAAATTGATAGTACCGGTTATGCATTACCATTACCCCTTCCACCTACGTGTAAAGTTTGTCACAACCACAAGGGAAGAATCGATTCAGATGATTAAATTTCCCTATCCTATTCAGCAATGAAAAAGAATATGCTTAGCCCACTGTATGGTAAAGGGCAAAACTTTATATAGGAAATTGACAAAGGCTATTTTACAGAGGAACAATACGACGATCACCGATGAGTAAGTTAACGTTTACTCGTGAGCGATTAATAAATATCGATACTAACTTATGTATAGTCTCAGCGAATATACAACAAAGGATGAAAATATTGAATGGTATGATTCACATTTTCCTTGGTTTCCTTGGTAATGTCATAGCACAATTTGCGCTATGCAGCACTGCATTAAACCAGTGCGTATTCATAGGCCATATAACCCTATTCAGCGAGTCATCTTTATTTCGTTCCTAATGGTTGTTCTTTACGTGAAACTTTGCATAGTGGATACACACAAGAATGGTGTTTTCATTGGATCGTTCCAGAACCACAAAATGAACCCAGCACGTGTATATGAATTTACAAAAATAATGCTTTCCTGCAAACACTGCAAGAATTTTTTTCAATCACGTCAACGTATGGTAAAGTTATAGAAAAATAATAACACACTTCAACGTTACTACCTATTGATTTAATTTAAAATATTTCACTGGACAGTCATAAAGTAGTCACAGATTCTTTTATCGCAAAAGCACACAGCCGCATAGTCAGGGGTGAAGCGATCAACTTCAACCATATATGACTTCTTTGCCACTTCGTAAAATGAATTGCGATTGTATGATGGAGCCATTTATTTTAAATTGGAATTTGCAAAACATTCTGTTTTATTCCGATTCCGACTCCATTCAAAATACTTCCGACTTCGTACTATGCTTCAAACACAGATTTATTTCTACAGCAGTCAACTATCAAAATGTATCTGATAACTCACATGTTGCATTAATCTTGGCAAATGTTGCTTTCTTTCTGACGAATGTCTCGTCCATTTCATCACGAGATTATACACAGTTTCTTCTTCCTTGACAGACAAATCTTGACGAGATATTATACTTTCCAGCGACGTTGGCGATAGGACAATGAAATCGGATTTCTGTGACGATCATGAAATAAGAAATACAGGTTAAACCTCTATAATCCAGCAACTTGTAGTATAGCAACTCCCATGGTCCGACTATTTTAAAACTGGCTAGTTATGTTAGTGAAATTATTATTTTATTTCGCAGCATAAATAGCAGCAAAGAAGGGATCTATAACAGGGGTTCTTAAACTGCGCGCTCTCCTTAGGGGGGCGTTGAATGCCAATAAGGAAAAAGTTTTTTTTTTAATTAAAAATTTTGGTAATGAAAAAAAAGTTTTGGGTAATGAAGTGTCTGTTTAAATACGTTAATAAAAACTGCATTAAAAATCCCCATCGTTGATACAATCAGCCATAAGGAAGGGAATACCGTCTTCTTCGAATATTAGATGCATCCAATTATAAGACGCAAAAAAGGAGTTGGAAATTTAAAATAAGATTCAACAAAAGGGAATTCGGCAGAAATGTTGAGCTGGGACCAATTAAAAATTGAACAGCGACAATTGGATTGGAAAATCGAACAATCTATCAAGTTAAGGTTACATCATAACTGGGCTCTGAACTTTTGCAAAAAAATGGGAATTGGGAAGAATAAATGAATGTGCTAAAAATGGATAATTAGCACATGACGCGAGGCCGAGCGAATTTGCGGGGTCTAATAAAATAATTATAAGGTGCAGATAAAGGGGTTGGGGAATAAACATGAGATGCATCATATATTCGAAAAATACGGTAAGCCATCGGTTGCTGACTTCATCGGAAGCGTGAATTATACCAATTCGTACCTCAGTTGTCAATTTCTGTTTACAGGGCGCAGTAATGGACTGAGGTCATAAGGTGAAAGGTTGGGTTTAACTTAGGTAAATAGGAAGTTACGCATTACGCTTACTTCTTCTAGCATGTCGAATTTGGTAACGCACTCTAATCTTGCCATAATCAATAGTTGTTGCAAAGAGAATCGTTGCGCTAGTTCCATAATGCCGGGTGCGTTTTCAATGGATACCTGGCTTGCAAAGTAATCCGAACACGCCTGAACCACACGAGTGAACTGCAGAATAATAATAAATTAAAATCAAATAACAATGATACAATGTAGATGTAAGTAACATTGAGGCAAACCGTTTACAGTATAGTCGAAACCCAACTGCAGTTCAACATTCTCTACTACTGAAATAACCGAAGTTTCACCAATACGTATAATCTATCTCCGGGGTTGGGCCAGCACAACAAATCAGTAAAATACAAAATTAGAAAACTTAATGTTTGTATTAAAATAACGTCGCATGAACAAGGTAAATCCGGTACGGAAGAGATGAATACCTACTTTGAACCACCCCTATTGTCCAAAGAATTAATATGGATATTTACCTATAAGAGCCTTTCCCGAGCACGGGGGCCGGGGTCGCTTAGCTAGTTAGGCTATAATCTGCAGTATTTTACGCTTTTTTACACACTTAAATTACTATTTAGAAACTTTGGAAACATTCTGGTCACCTGCAAAAAACTTCCAGCCTCTAGCAGACTTTGTGCGTTGTTGCGATTTATTTCCAAGTGGGAGGAGTAAGCAAATCGGATAAGGTTTTTCATTACATCATCCGTAATTCCGCCAATTTTTATGCATGACTGATCCCGTTCACGATGACCGTTGCAAAACATTGCTCTGGAAAATCAAGTTTTCTCATTCAATAATAATAGATCATATTTCGTAGCGATAATAATATTTACTTGAAATACGGACTTCCAGCTGCTAAAACCAAACGATGACAACGGAACTTTCGTTGACCAACTTCTAGAATGATGTCGTGGAACTGACCCTCCAACGCAAGTTGACGAATGGATTGCTTTGTTTAAAAAAAAAAAGTCAACAGACAATTCAAAAAGTAATGTTGTGTAATATTGACAGAAAGTCAGGGTTCGGATTATCATAGTAGCAGAAGATCGGGAAGTACGGTCGTAAAAGGAGTTAAAACTTACTTGCAACATACAGGGAAATTCTTTATCCTGGTACTGCATTACCGGGTTGTGAGGAGTTACTTTAAGAGGGACTTCAGATTTGGTAACTGTTACAAGACATGAAGAATAAGAGAAAACATTATACGAAAAATTCGTTCATAAAAATACCAAGCATATTCTTACCTGGAACGCTTGTGGTAGCTAAATTGATTTTTGCATCGTAACTGCTGCTATCCCCTATTTGGTTTATTGTGGTACATGCGTCAAACAAAGGTTCGTGGTAAATTTCATCAGCACTGAAAAATTCTTCGCTGTCAATTGACGCTTGCTTAACACTCTGCAATGTCATAAATGGCAATGCAAAATCGTAGTAGACATCACAATCCTGGGACTTGTCTTCGTCTTGTATTTTCGAAACACTAAGACCTTTCGACTTGACGTTTTCGTATGGCAAAGCAGAGCTTGTTTCTTTGGGAATCTCTGACTTATACTCCACTGAATCGACGTAATCTTCAGGATTTTGTACTTTACCAACCGCATCGTTGAAGATGCATTCGTTGTTACTTATTTCATCCTTTCCCGAAGGTAGAGAGCTTGTGTGTACGGTTACCAATCGTGGTACGATTGGCTGCTGAGATGATGAGTTTGAAGTTGTTGCGCTTTCGTAATCATCTGATGGTTCCATTACTCCGAATGTTTGGCAACTTCTTCAATTCCTATTTAACGAATTCATAAATACAAATCTGGAAATGGATAATGGATAATAATACAAATGGATAACTAAATACACTGCATTGGCTTAGGTTTTTGAAGTATTTCAATGATTGACCTAAACGTATGCTAAGAGCCTTTACCCAAATATAAAATACCATATGATAGAGCAATGCCTATGCTGCATCTATTCTAGAGCCTGAACACTGCGTATAGAAATTTCACATTGTTTGACTACTGTTCTTACCAATTCATATCTCACTCGCAAATCAAAATCAGGAAGTGAATACTTCCCGTACGTAACAACGCCGTGTGGTGATATGACTCTCTGCGAGCAAAATAAATACTGAATCACTGATGCACGGTTATTATTTGACACGCATTCATTCATACAATGCTAGATACTTTTTTTTGATATTTTTCTCCTAAAAAATTCTATATGGTTTTTAGTAGCGTTCAAGCAGTTTATCAACCCCATTTATTTCATTTTTCTTGTTTACTGTCCAAAAAATAAGCCACTCCTACGAATCACCTGTTCCATGCTCCTTCCGTGTAACTCTTGTCCATGATAATATTAGTAGGTTGTATCCTGGAAATACATACTGCTGTATACATATGTGCAATAACAATATGGCTACTTGTCTAGATTCCGAATAAAATTAACATGGGGTAGAGTCATTGCTTTGAAAGACTTGGCGCTTGATTTCAGGAATTACATAATATACCTGACCAGATCGAGGATATCACGAATATACATTATAATAAATTCGCATATATAAACCACTAAAATTTTAATGAAGGAGCCTACACTTTACTCAAATAAAGGCTGAATGGAACCGGAGCCATTTGGCCATACCATAAACACTTGTTATTTAGAAAATGGACATAATAGCCGAAAGGATCAGGTCTCACTAAACTCTACTTTCCAAGTTCAAATATGGGTACACTAAATCTTCCTACCATTCCAACTAGATCACAATGAGCATATTATACATACATTGCCAGAATAATATAAAGTTCCTCGTATGCAACCACGACACAACTTTTAGCGTATGCACAATTTGACTGAAACAAAACATGTGAGGTTTTTGTTTCTACCATGGTTTGCATGGCGCTGGAGCGGATATCCGCGAGCCAGATATATAAATATGGCGTTCTTTACTAATGCATATATCTCAATACAAACGATTTCTTTTCATGGAAATATAAACATTACAATACGCGATATGCACTAAGGGGAACTCAACAGCCAGTATGTAGTGACGTCATCACGACATGTAATGCTGAATTATGTGTTTTATTCTTGAATACTAGCTGCTTGCGTTTATGTGACCGGGCATTTTTTATTGATTCAAATTTATGGGGAATTAGGTAGCAGTTATATTCCGTCGGCCTGAAAGGACTAGTGGTAACCAGCTTGCCCAGGTTCAAAATCTCGGCCTTCCTTTGCTGATCATATTGCCCTTCCTAAAATTCTAGGTGTTTTTAGACTATTTAACGATATCTAAATGTTTTATTAATTTCGATGCAGGGATTTTTAGTCAATTTTCATCACAAAGAATCGGCATCGTCCTATTTTGACCTAAAACGCATTCGATGTTCAAGATACACCCACAAACCAACGTATTCCACCGCAAACTCGAGAAATTGTTTCTTAAGACAAATACAAACACTCACTTGAAGTGTTGCTGCACCAGTGCTAACGCTTTGACAACTATTTGTAGAGTAACATTCGAGAGTAAATTTACAATACAACAAAATATCATTGTACTGTATTACTGACCTAAACCCTCTCGCAGATTGGTTTTACTCCGTTTCTAAAGTGTTTATGAACGAAGATAAGGTACCTTAAAAACTGTACTAACTATTTGCATTACTCAACGTCCGAACGCAGTGCAGTTTTTGAACACTATTCTGTCAGCAATAGTGTAAAGTGTTTAAGGTGTCACGAGGGAAATAATGCAGTTAATAAGGTAATACGGTGATTGAAAATTCCAGCGAATAACGTGAAAAAATGTTTGCAGACCACAAAGATGACGAGTTCTCATATGATAGGAATTGGCAACATTTTGAATTTGCATCAATCTGGTGTGAATTTACAATATACAGTATCAAGTTATTTGGATATTACTGTAAAGGATGTCTGCTCGGCGAGTAGGACTGAATGAGTTCATTCAATTTACTTAAAATGCAAGACGAGTTTACAGAAATTATTTGACTTACTTACTGTGCAACGATAACTTTAAGCCAGTGGTTCTCAAACTTTTTAACATCGTTACCCCGAAATCCAATTCCCCAAAGCTCAATTACCCCTTTTCATGAAAATAAAAATTCTTGGCTCCCTCTGTTCACTATTTTTCATCCGATTCAGACATTCTGGCACCAGCACAGGTGCTTTTGGCTATTCTAGTTCGCTTCTTACATCAGATTCACACCTGCCGCCAGCAGCACAGGTGCGCATCAAAAACGATGGAGAAGAAATTGATAAAATAGTGAACATCTAAATTACCCCATAAAAATTGTCAAATTACCCCTTTTGGGGTAATTACCCCTAGTTTGGGAACCACTGCTTTAAGCCAACTAATTTATGAAATTATATTTTTATTCATTTCTAATAATTGTAGCACAATTCCAGTTTCCATTGCTTGAGTGTTGCCAACTAACTTTCTAACTGAAATTTCGAGGTACCGAACAATCCAGCAATGTCTTTTGATTGTTCATACAGCAGTAAATGGCCTAGTCCTAACAATGCAATTGCAAAGAAGTCTCCTAGGAGATGACGTCATTGTAATATGTCGAAAAAGTACCCTTCGCTGTAACTAGAAATCCAGAGCTTTTCTGGTGGGGTTTGCTGATTTTCATTGTTTGTTCCAGTGGCACTCCCTACAAGTGGCTTTCACGGCACACGCCATTCCTTAGGTACGCTACTCATAATACACACCTTTTGTAAGCTTAATATCAATTTCCACAATATCCTTAGCTAATAACCAATTCAAGAAACAAACACTACCATGTTACACTACCATATTAACTGGGTAAGAGAATTTGTAACATACATACAAATTTATAATAAGTTTAATATACACAAATTGGCACAGGACAATGGAACTATGTTTATTCACTTCTGCATAGATCAATTTTGATAGATAATCAAGTCGTCTTTTTTGTTAGATATATCGTACCGCTGTGTATTTGTCGGGACTGCAGCTCTGTAGTTGTTATGCTTAAACCACAAATCATCGAAACTAGGCGTTTCTTTAGGTATATATAAAAAAATTTAATGAGGTTGCCTGTAAAGCATAAATTCTGTCGAAAAAAAAAAATTTAATCTTGTGAACAGGTCAGGAATTTCACATGCCATTATACGCAGGACCGCCACCTCCTTCGGGACAGACCCAATTAATGTTCTGGCTCGGACACTTGATATCACAAGTTTTACAGTGAACACAGTTCTGAGCATTTATTTGCAGTCGCATTTCGCCGTCCTCACCGCCCTCCAATGGTACATATTCATAAACGCCTGAAATGAAGAAATATATTTACCAGATACGAGAATGCGGTTCATTGACAGCTGTATTGAATAAAATAAAGGATAGTTTTAAATTTACATAACATTTTAACCATTGAATCAACTGAAAATGAGACAAGTCTGTCTGTCTGTTTGTCTTGTAAAACGACCTTACAAGTTAAGGCCAAAATTATATTGGTTGTGTTTTATGATGGTTTCTTACCTACACAAAATAATCATATTCATCTTATTTTATATTCACGGTAGTTTCTCATACATTTTTACACATTTCCGGTTTTATACATCACAGTATTCTAGACATTGGACAATTCATTCCCGCATATAAGTAAAAAAATAAAATCAACATGCAAGTTCTCTGTGATATTTCATTCATTTTTAAAACTACTGCTGACCCTTGGTTTCGCGGACCTAATTTACCGTTTACCCGCTTGGCAACAGGTGTAGTTGAGATGAGTAGGAGATTTGCATGTGCTTATTTGTTTAGGTTTGTTTGTTGAAGTATGAGCATGGTCAGTAGCACTATTTTTAATTTTTTTTTCTGATCGACACTAAAATACTTTTTGTGAGTAGTAATGTCTTCAAGTGGAAGAGGTGAGAAAGGGAAGCTAGACTTAATTACATTGCTTTCACTACGACATTCTTCACTTTCGGTGGAAATCCAAACTTATACATTTCCAGACACATTACATTTCCAATCAGATAATCGAGGGTCAACAGTAGGACTTGAGGTCAAATTTTATTGCAACTGGATTTACTTCCAAGTCGATTCATTCATCATGGATTATATTTTAGGTAAAAACCTTGACTTACTGCATGCTCAAGTATTCTATTCAAGTACTTTTTTACTGTTTTTGCTTCCTCCATATAGATCCTATATTTTTTATAAAGTGCCATCAAAACAGTTATTGAAATAAATTTGTGTGTGGGAGGCTATGCCCGAAATAAAGATATCTGAGTAGCTATTTGTAAAATTATATGAGGCCTAATATAATCATGTTATTTGTTTTAAGATATAGCTTACCGGCCGGACAAAACCTTTGCTCTGGCCCATCGAACACACTGAGATTCCGCATGACTGGAACAGAGTCATCCTTCAATGTGAGATGAGGGGGTTGATCATGTTCGTGATTTGTGCCGCTGAGAGCGACAGACGAAAGTAGGTCAAACGATACTTCGCCGTCAGGTTTAGGGTATTCTATGGGTGTGCATTCACTGGCTGGTTTGAGTCGTTGAGAATCAGGAGCTGCAAGATATTCGAATGCATATTCATGTAAATCTCATTGAAATGTTGGTGTTAAAAAATTACCCATTGTACTGGAACTGTACAGAGAACTAATATGATTTCCGGATTAGTTCCGAATGGGTTTTTATGACAATAAAGACACATAGAGAGCCAGTTGCTTAAACAGTTCAGGGGCCGACCGCTGGATAAAAAGGGCTGTCTTTCAGGATAAAATTTCTTCTTCCATCCTCAGCATTCCCTGCAAATTATCAAAAGGTGCCCTCTAACACCTCATTCTAATTATTGAGCAGTGGAAGCTACAGCTTGAGGACTAATGAGCTGACCGTCGTGCCTACCTAAAGAATGCTCAGGTGGGTTTTAAGACCCAGTCTGCTATTGATACAGTTGAACCTCATTAAACTGGCAATTTTTTCATCGGGCCATTACCACGAAAAATGCCTGACAAATTATTTTTACATTTACTTTCATGTCTGCTATTAAGACCATGCTTTTTAGCTTGAAAATGTTATCTGGGTCATATAGGGATATTTTTCTCTTCAAGAAATGAAAATAAAAGGAATTACGAATGGTAGAATGATCAGTTCAATATTTTTAATATTCATTTTGTGTTTGTCATGAAATTACCACTAGATTATATTAGATATTTATATATATTGTCCGTTCAAGTGTTTCGTTTGATATTGCAGGTTCATCTATTTTTGCCACAGCTGTCTTATTTTTTTTTACTGTTTTTGCTTCCTCCATATATATTCTTTTTTTATAAAGTGCAGTCAACACCAATTTTAAAATAAATTTGTATGTGGAAGGCTATGCCCAAGATATCTCAGTAGCTATTTGTAAAATTATGTTCTAACC
>QXVX01009072.1:0-23333 GCA_013436065.1 Halocynthia aurantium | reverse complement strand
AAAATCTATCAGTTGTCGTTTTTATCGTTGTCGACAAAGCAACAGAACAATATCGTCGTCACAAACACAGTGGGACGCGTGTTATATTCAAATTACAGCCGCCGCAAATTTTCCCGCCTCGTTTTCCTCTCATGATTCCATTTCGTTCCGTTATGATGATGACGAAGGAAGCATATCAGGCTTTTCTCAAAGGGCAGTTCGTTATTATTAGCCGCCTTTTTTTTGCAAGAAGAGGGGGGTGTAAAGCAGCTGCTGCAGCAAATAACAGAGTGTCTGTTGGGNTCATTGCAGAAAGTATTAAGAATATATATTGAGTACCCACAATGGGTATTCTTCAATAATTGATTTTTTCATTTCAAAAATTGTTATATGCACGTACTGAACATGTTAAAATCACGTATTATATATGGGTTTGCTGTATATACAACGGTATATACAGAACCCCACATAACAGTAAACCAGCCAATCATTGTTATATAATATACCAAAATTCGTTTGTAACTATAACAATGTCTTGGTCTCAAGGTATTTGGTTCGGCATTTGAAAAGATAAAAGGAAGGAAGTTTCTTTGCGGCGTGACTAAGACGGAGCCGGAACTGCTTCGATTATGATTTCATCAAAGATACATAGACCTGAATAACATACATTGATTCGTTAAGTAACATCAATTAATATTGAGATTTTAGATCACACTGTTTGAATGATTCTTCATCCCGGAATTTCATGTAAATAATGCCTTTCGAAAGAAACGCCTTTTGGCGTATATTCGGATAAGCTTTCCGTCTATACGGCCATGTGACGTTTATTATTTGTATCACCAAGCATCAGGAAAATTAGAATTAAAAAAGAACCGCAGTGACTTAACCGTAGAAATTTCTCAGAAAACAACAACACAAATACACAATAAAACCACGGATAATAGTCCATTTTCGCACGGAATGGAAAGGTGCCAATGTCAGCCACAAAAATTTCATGATAACAAAATACATAATATCGTAACAACAAAATATCATCGTATATATTTGCTGTTTAAGACATTTTCAGTTTATAAACCCATGGGCGTTTGATGGTAAACAAAGTTTGTAGTCCTCCTACCATATTTTTTCAATTAGAACCCATCGCTTTTTTTCGGAAAACGCCGATATCTTGAATTTGAAAGTATATCGGGAAATGTTTAAATATAAACAAACTTTCCAAGTTCTATTTACACACACTACTGTGCCATACGTATGTGAATGAGCTATGAAATCAAAATTTGAAATAACTAAAATTTATAGTATGTGGTGTAGCTTATTTTGGAGGCTTCTGATTACAGTCATGGTTAGAATGTCTTTTTTGAATAGTTTTAGTCCTTCTATATTTCAATTCCAAGCCAATCCTGGACCCTTCATTTAATTTTTATTCAACCTTATTCCTAATCAGGACCCCGAAAAACTGAGGTAGATCGCAAATAATCGGGTTGACAGCATACTCCAATAGCATCGAAATTTCTTACCTCTACAGTTATCTGATACTTCACCAGGGGTGTTAATGTGCTTCCAATGCAGCCCATCGTAAATGTAGTTGTATCTTATCCAGTCAGAAGAAGAGATGAAATTATAAAGCAGCAATTATTGTCGTGCTCGCTGATCTAAACTAGTATACCGTATAGTTCAACCTGGCAAACAATGAGTAAAGATTCATTTGCGATCTTCTACCGGATGTGTATAACAGTAATACTTCCCACGATATATCATCAAGCTCCAGCAGCCTTATATAATATCCTTTATATAACAGTAGTGTTAATGATAACAGATAATACAGTACAGAAAGAGGGGAGCATCTGGTTGTTATGGGCGAACGAACATCTAAACACACACTTTCTCCTTATTTTATAAGATTATGCTAAACTGTTATTTCGTGCAAGATAATGGTCAATATCTTTGCTCAATATTGTTGTCCAGAAAATTGTTTTATGAAACAATCAGACATAGAAATTAGAGTTGATTGATGGATATACCCGCAGCATCACGCATTCTAATTATTATATAGTTCAAATCCATGTTGGCTGAAATTCGTATTTATTTTGAATAAAGGGAAATGTAAGCAATCCGACTTAGTTCATAGTTTTCAAAATTTCATTTCAAAACTTAGATACAATATACTATACTAAGATTTATATTCGGGAACAGGAATGAACAGTTTAACCTTATTCACATTTTTCAATTCATGGAATTCTTGAATGCATGTTCTGATGGGCAAATTGAGCACTTTATACGCCATACGGTATAGGCCCTAATCTCATTACTTCTGTTTACAAATAGGTGACGTTCCAAAGAGATTTCTTCGTATTTTAGTGGACACATTGAGCTTGAACATAGATTGCGGCTTGGGTTAATTATTAACCACTGGAAACAGACACAATCTGGGTGTTTGGGTAGAGGGCAAAGGTCAAATATGAGCTACTGTTGACGCCAGTGATGGTTGATAATGACATGAACGCATTCATCAATTTAGGATATTTCCTGTAGATTGCTACACATCAACAAGCCGATACTACGTGTCCCACATCTGGCCATTCACCTTCAAAGGGAAATGAATGATAAATTTCCCATCAATAAGGAAATCCACATGGTGCCGATCCTCTGCAACTGTGGCTGAACATGATCGGATTAGATGTGAAGAAAAAGGTAGCTATGATGAAATGTTCGAAATTTATATCTGTATAATTATTCTAGTTTTGAAAAAAGTTGAGGGAAATGAAAGTTGCAGAAAAAAACATCATCATCACCTTTGCAAGCGCATTGTCTTTGACACCTCCGACATAGTTGATTTTGACCTGAATTTGGCAGATTGTCAACCCTCCGCTATTGGAGGAGTCTATGACGAGTTTATTTTCGCGCCACGCTTGAATAATTTGTTTTGTAGCTACATCTCATTGATGGTGATCATTTTATATATTGTTTTAGTCTTTTACCAAGCTAAAATATTTTTATATATCACATCGTTGATCTTTGATTATCTATTGAAGGGTCTCATTGACTCTTGTGATGATGCTGACAGTGTTGCGAATGATTCCAACATAAGGATGATCTGCCTTTATGACAATGAGGAGGTGGGATCTATGACTGCGCAAGGTGCTGGATCTTCAATAGCTGAATACATTATGAAGCGAATTACAAGCAGTGTAAGTTCATTCTAGATTCTTCTCTTAGGTCTTATAAATTTCTGACACAAAAATGTTCGAGCTTACAGGTAACCTATGGTTATCACTTTACTGTAATATACGATATACTTTCGGAATTCATTACTTTTCACATCATATATAAGTATACTTGAAAATACTCCATATATATAGAGATTTAAATCTTGAGTAAGGATCATAGTAGTTATTATTGCTTTTATATAGCAATGCTGTTGGGAATTCGATCTGGTAAGAGCCAGGTGTAAGGGTATTCGACATTCTCATTTCGTTCCTTCACTCTTCCTGCATAGGCAGCCAGTGCATCCTTGTAATTCTTCTCAATCTCCTTTATCCCGTCTTCGCAGAATAATTTCATGGGATATTGTCCCAAATACACCTTGAAATAATAATAGAAATATGAACTCTCTGGAACGGTATTATAGCCGCCTCCAAGATTATTATTTACATAAGGTTGCGCGGAAGGATTTTATTACAGAATTCAGTTGTTAATTTGCTTGTTTCGTTTTTAGCTAGGTTTTTCATTGACCATTTCCACGCCCCACCACCAACCCCGGTTAAATCTGAAAGTTATAAAATTCAATAAACGCTTACATCATCCGGAGAAATGGAAGACAGAACATAGGCGATCGTGATAACGGACGTAGACATCGCGATGTTAGGTAGTGACTTCATGATTCGTTCCATGGTCGCCTAGATAGAGACAATTAATATATTGATGATCATCTGCATATATTTTCAAGAGAATCCAAGCATACTTCGCCCTTTCTGTGAGGAGGCATTCTCATAGCTGCTGGTGAGTTGGGAATGAATTTGTAGATCTCGTATTGCTGGAAATTCACTGTAGCATGCTGAACCGAACTCGTATACATGATAGTAGTACATAAACGAACCTGATGCATGTTATATATTGGCCAAATAAAAATTAGTTGTAATGTATTACAGTAATTAAGAAACAGTAGAAGTGAATATACACACCAGTGAACCGATCGTTTTTATTGATGATGGCATCCCTTTGGTGTCTCCAGCTTGCCATCCGTATCCTTCTATAGCCATGTCGTTAGCAAAAGCTTGAACATCCAGATCCGCTTCAACATCCTGAAATACATTGTTGAGTTGATAATAGGAAGTTGCTTGTCCATTCTAATGTATGTTCTACCAATAGGCAGCCAAACATATCTAATAAACCTAAACTTACCCCATCGTTTGAATAATAGAATTTGATGATATCCGAAGCAAATTTCTCGACTATAGTCCACAACTGCAAGGCGTCGTCTCGGTAGTAAAACTTCGGGAGCAATTCTGCATCATCCAAACCTACCAAATCGGATTACAGATTGATGAACTACAACACAACATAACACCTTGAAAACCGACCATACCTTTTTTCTTTAACTGTTCAGGAATCACTAACTCATCCATGTTAAAAGTTTTGAAGGTGTGGACAGCCATGTCTTGACCCTCTGAGTGAGCAATATTAATAACAATTTTCATTTCATTTATTTCTACTTATTTTTAACAGGAATTCACTTACCAATGGCTAATGCTTTATTAGCACTGCTAGAGGGAGGAATTAGTGCCAGTCTGGCAGCCGAATTGATGAATGTAACAGTCTGAAGATGCGGTCTCAAGAGCTTATACAATGGATGGGAGCGAGGAAAACATCGGAACACAGAGACAGCAAATGGTTCCATGACATCATGCGTCAGAAGAAAATGGTAGTACCACTGAATGTAGGATAATTATTGCAATACTGTATTATTGTTCTATGTTATTTTGAATAATTAATTTGTTTCAAAGAATAGGTATGAATTAATAGTATTAAGTAATGTATACAGAATCCGATTTTAAGATTTTCACCATCTCACTAAAACTTAGATGACATAATACGATTATGAGTGTGCAACCTGATCTAAAGTTGATAAAAAAAATTCATAAAACAACCTAAAAATTGCAGACTACTACAATCATTGCACTTATTTTTCACATCACATTCCTACAGACATCAGTAATTTTCTCAATTTCATGTGGTTTAAGACAAATAATGTGTCCACAACCACGGAATCTAGTTGTTAAGTGAGCAGTACATGTATGGCAGACCTTCAATATAATTTGGAAAGTCATAATAATGTAGTTACAGCCTTCATATAAACAAAATATCACCTCATGCATGTTACTCATTGATACTCTGAAATACATTTTCGCCAGCATCCAATCATCTTCCGAATCTTTACGTGTGAAGATCGTTTCCTCATCGTTTGGTACCAGCTGTATGGCGATCGGCACAAGGTCACGGTTCCCATTCACGTAATATATGCATATGGCATCCGGACAGTACATTTCCTCGCCCTTCGAGTTTTTGTTTTTGTTGACGTTTTCGAACGCTTGACTGTAGTCTCCAATATAAACTTTCCCTTCCTAAATAACAAATTATTCAAAATATATTTTGGAAGGCATATCTTGTCATTATCATTTTTCTTGTTACCGCCATTTCAGTATCCAAAGTGCATCCTTCCGGTAGAAGATCTTCCACCGTTTTGTTCGAGATCTGGCAGCAGTCGGGAATACGCTTGCACCTACAGGAGGTGTAAATGAAAATAATGTCTAATTCGTAACTACAATGTAGGTTAGTACTGTGCTAGGCTATCATAACTTGAACAAGTGCTACCGCAATAAATTTTGAAACTATTGGTAATTTACAAACTTAGAAATACAGTAGTATGACATTTTTTTAGAAGAAAAATACAAACATGTCCACAAAGGGTATTTTTCCGATATAATATTTTTTTACTTAAAAAATGAACAGAGATTCAGAAAATATGTTGATAAGGATGATCAGTACATTCCTTCTTCTTACCGTTCGAACGACAATGGTGTTATTCCATTCATCTGCTGTCGACCAAATTCTTCATCAGTTTTCCACCTAATTCGAAGAATCTTTTCTTTTTTTTTTGTCATCAGAAATAATATAAATAATTGTGAATCATCGGTGCTAGTTTAGTTGTGCGGTCCCTTGAAAACCCAAAGTGCCGTCCATGTATGCATCAGTGGAAAAATACACTAAAACCACTAGAAAGGACTACCCAGCTACCTATAATATTGCTTCGATTGATGACGATGTTAGATGTGTGTTAGAATGATTGTATTGTGTACTCAGTCGAAGTGCTGCTTGAAAGCATTAATCACAATATGGTCGCTCAGGACTGTAATAAAAAATAGGACCACACTTCTAAACTAGCACCGAATTACCTACCGAGATATACAATCCGGGTCTTTACCATCTTTCTGCAAATTGGCGTACAACTTTCTATAGCTGTCAAGATCTTCCAATTTAAATAAGAAACCTGATACAATGGAAAACATGAGTATAGTGTCTATGATATCACCAGTGGAGAAGATGAGCCCCCCCCCCCTCCCATTACACTCTTGGATATTGCATGTCAAAAACATTATATTTCTTAACCTTTTGCGATTTCCAGAGCGGTATTCACTACTGCTTCGAGTCCCTTTCCCGCAAGAAGCCCAACACGATCTTCACTCGGGTTGAAGATATTGGGCAAGTCTGTAAGAGACGTTTCGTTCACGTATCTAGGCAGTCCCCATCCAACATCTGTTTCGACCGGACGTGGAATCCATTCAAAGCGTCCTTTGGCCAAATCTAGTTCCTGAGATCTGAAATTCTTGATGGCCGGATTCGTTACGCCGGTATACGTAAAAGCTGTAAATAATTGAAATGAAAATTTGTCGATATTTATATACCAATGAAATGAGATCTTTTTCCTTTGGCATATTCTATTGCAACGCAGAATTGTATGTTTTAATATACTCAGTGTTGTGATCGAAAAGCTGAGTCAAGTTAAGTTGAGTAAATTGTGGTTAGAAAATTGTTACATCAATGTATTCCTTTCTATAACTTCTATAGAAAAACCTCATAATATACGGCGGCTATGGAGTGGGGAGGCTACGAGAATAGCTCAAAAGCAGGATTGGTGAACTCCTGTATTGGGTTATAAGCGTTATAAGCCTAATCAGTACTCCGCATGCACACTGTTGTGCCACCGTGTATTTGGGTGGGGAAATCTTATTTTTTCCCCAGTCTTCCTTATTTTTAGTTCCAAATCGACGGTAGCCCTTGTAATAAGACTGAAAAATGCAATATACCTTTTCCCTGTGTCACTGAGATTTTATCCGTGATCCAATCATATACTGGAAAGTAACCTTCAGGTCCGTCCATGTACTTAACAGTTACATTGCTGCATGCCCAGTTGTCAAGTTCCTTACGATCACGTAGCTCTATTGGTCATATGCCAAATAACAATAAAGTCGATAACGGTGGTATGATATGTTTTCTTTGTTTGTTATAATCATGTCAAGTTGTCAAATTTCAAGTCGAGACATTTCCATCAGTTACTCAAACAAGTTAGAGTCTTTTAAGGTTTAAGTTGATTGTCAATTCACCTCATTTGTGCAACATACCGATGTTATTATTTCAATGCGTTGCGACAATTGCGACATGTCTTTTACTCGCTCAATATATAAATAAATTCATGAACGTACCGAGTTGTATAATCACCGGAACACCGACATCTACGGCTCTGATATTAAAATGATCTGTTCGTCCTTTTTCAAAGTCGTTTCGAAAAATCTTATCCAAACGTATCCATCCCGTGCTAACTTTACTGTCCTCGCTCAGCATGTTGATGTAGACGCAGCTGTTTGTTTCAGCACCAGACAGACCTCCACTTGTCTGAAAATGAACTCAACAAAATTTAGAATTTGTGGACTGATGTGGTAGTCGCAGCTTTGGGAACAACTGTCTCAGAATTTATGCTCCTTCCATGGACATTGGAGTTGGAAACTATATGTAATGATGATTCCTGATGTTGATGATTCTTTACATCGGACTTTACATTGACTCGATTCAAGTCGAATCATTTGATATTTGAGCAGCAAGTTAAGTAGAGTAAAAGAGCATCCAAGTGTCAAGACAATATTAGTCAATGAAATCGGATACGAAAGGTAATTGTCATAAAATGGAATAATAATAGTGTATTTATATGTTATAAGATAGAGCCCCATCGAATATGAGTGGGTTAAAGCGCAAAAATCAATCTTCGAACTTAGTTGTCTTCTTTTCATCACATGTGACCCTGTATATTTATACAGTCGTCACTCCGTATCCGTGGTTTCAGGCGGTTAAAAATAAAGTATCCGTAAATTTCAGAATGGTTCTGTTCGCATTCGGTAAAGCGTGTTACAGCGCCGTAGCTATGCTAATAAATTTTCTAACTGTGACGATGGCCCCAAATATACAAAAATTCGTATGTATCTAATTCTAGAACAAGGTGTTCGAATCTACGCGGTACGAATTTTGGCGTAGTTAAAACATTCTATCATTTAAAAAGAAAACGGAAGGATGTTTCTTTGCGACGTGACTAAGACGAAGGCGGAAATGCTTCAATTATAATTTCATAAATGATACATAGACCTGAATAACATACATTGATTTGTGGATTAACATCAATTAGTATTGAGATTTTAGATCACGCTGTTAATGATTCTTCATCCTGGAATTTGATGTACATAATCCCTCTCGAAAGAAACGCCTTTGGGCGTATATTCGGGTGAACTTTCCGTTTTACGGCCATAGGGCGTTTATTATTTGTATCACCAATCATCAGAAAAATTAGAATTACGAAAGAACAACCACAGTGAACCTTTACCGCGGAAATTTCTCAAAAATATTACAAGTGCACAGTTAAACCACGGATAGTCGTTCCTTTTCTATAAGGAATGGAAAGGTGTTCACAATATCAGACACAAAAATTTCATGATGAAAAAAATACATAACATCGTATATATTTGCTGTTTAAGACATTACCGTTTATAAACCCATGGGCGTTTATTTGTAAATAAAGTTTACAGTCCTCCTAGCATATGTTTTTGAATTATTGCCCATCGCTTTTTTACAGAAAACTTCGTTATCTCGAAATTGAAAGCATATCGGAAAATGTTTGAATAAAAAAGAGTTTTTCAAGTTATACTTACACACGCTACTGTGCCATACGTATGTGAATGAGATATGAAATCAAAATTTCTTACCTCTACAGTTATCTGATACTTCACCAAAGGTGATAATGTGCTTCCAATGCAGCCCATCGTAAATGTAGTTGTATCTTATCCAGTTAGAAGAACAGATGAAATTATAAGGCAGCAATATACACAACTTTTATTGCCGAGCTCGCTGATCTGAAACCAGTATACTAAATAGCCCAACCCGCCAAACAACGGACTGGAGATTTATTTGCAATTCGTCACCGGTTGTGTATACCAGTAATACTTCCTACGATATATCATCAAGCTCTTAGCAACCTTATATAATATCCTTTATATAACAGTAGTTTCCTTATATTACCTATTTTTTCATTTGAATTCACATAATGTACAGTACAGAAAGAGAGACGCGTGGACTTAGTTTACAACTTTCGACTCCAACATTACAGGATATTATAAAGATCTTTACATCACGAGGAAGCATTAATGCAAATAGAACAATTTTCTGTCATTCAAAGACCGATATATATACTACTGTACATTGTAATTGGGTCACAAAATTTGGGATTTGGCTACGGTTGTATCCTAGGCTAGGATACAATATTGGAAATTCATGATTCACGATTTTCCAAGTAAACTGAGACGAACGGGGCGTACTACTATAATGAACAAATTTACCATGGGACACAAATTTTGTACCAATTGAGACCATACACCAAAGCCATAGCTCTCTCAATACACCATTTTGCCATCTGTTCCTACTTTTTGAAGCATTCGTTCGTCGTTAATCACAAAAAACGGTCACAAATAGGGGGCCTGTCGCCATTTAGGGGGCCCATGTTGTTGACTCAAAAATTCAGCTCATATTATTGGCATATATCTGTGTGTAGCACATATATAGTTTGCTGTAAATCACACTCAATTTAGAATGTAGATGATACACTGCAGTGATCTGAACTAAGTACGGGGATGCTAGAGGTGGTAATGTTACAATTTTACAAATTAAAATGACGGGAGTTCTGCATAATTGTAGCGTAACACAATTCTAGTTTAATTCTTGGATTTTGAAATCTCAAATTTTATTGTTCGAAGGAACTCAGAAAACTATGCGTTGCAAATTGTTTTTGTTCGTATTTTTTCAGTGGACACATCAAGCTTGAACATAGATTGCAGCTTGGGTTAATTATTAATCACTGATAAGTGATAACAGACACGGGTGTTTTGGTAGAGGGCAAAGGTCACATATGAGCTGCAGCATTGTAATAAAATAGTGGTTATTTATTTCAATCTGAACAGTCAATAATAGACATGACACAATATTCTGAAACTATGTTGAGTTGCGCACGAGGTTTGCTGAAGTTCATCGACGCTTCACCGTCTCCTTTTCACGCTGTGGAAGAGTGCAAATCACGATTGTTGAGTGCAGGCTTCAAAGAAATCAGAGAACGAGAAACTTGGAAGATATTACCTAACGACAAATGCTTTGTAACAAGGAACCAGTCGACCATAATCGCGTTCGCCGTAGGAGGGAAATACGTCGCTGGAAATGGATTCAGCATCGTGGGAGCTCATACCGACAGTCCCTGCCTCAAAGTGAAAGTTAAAAGCGTGAGAGAGAAGCATGGCTTCATACAAGTTGGGACAGAGTGTTATGGTGGAGGTATCTGGAGCACCTGGTTCGACCGAGATTTGAAGATCGCTGGCAGAGTATTAGTGGCAAAACGTGATTCGAAAGATGTTATTGAGCACAGGTTTGAAATGTCATAACAGTGTATTCATATGCACAGATATTATCCTACATATTATCAATTTATTGGTTAAAATTGGTGCTCTAATTCATGGGTCAGCAACCATTTTCTGCTCATGGGCCCAAAGTGAAGTCATCAATTGAACTATTTTATTCTATTCCTAATAAATGAAGGTAATAATGAATCATGGAGCTACAGATAGAAAGGTGGTTTCAATTGTTGCAATTACTAGTCAGAATACAACCGTCTCAATACTTGAGAACTGCAGGCGGGATAAATTTTGGTACAGGTTGTTGCCGCCTGCTCTAATGTCATGAACGCATTCATCAAGTTTAGAATATTTCCTGTAGATTGCTACACATCAACAAGCCGATACTACGTGTCCCACATCTGGCCATTCACCTTCAAAGGGAAATGAATGATAAATTCTCCATCAATAAGGAAATCCACATGGTGCCAATCCTCGCAACTGTGGCTGAACATGAGCTGAATAGGTGTGAAGAAAAAGGTAGCTATGATGAAATGTTCGAAATTTATATCTGTATAATTATTCACACTCCTTTTTCCGACAGAAGTTGAGCAACATGAAAGTTGCAGGAAAAAACATCATTCTGCATTTGTGCAAGCCCTGGCAAACGCATTGTCTGTCGACGCCTCCGACATAGTTGATTTTGACCTGAATTTGGCAGATTGTCAACCCTCGGCGATCGGAGGAGTCTATGACGAGTTTATTTTCGCGCCACGCTTAGATAATTTGTTTTGTAGCTATACCTCATTGATGGTGATCATTTTATATATTCCTTTGGTCTTTCACCAAGTTAGTAGTTTTTTTTTATATTTCATCGCTGATCTTTGATTATCTCTTGAAGGGTCTCATTGACTCTTGTGATGATGCTGACAGTGTTGCAAATGATTCCAACATAAGGATGATCTGCCTTTATGATAATGAGGAGGTGGGATCTATGAGTGCACAAGGTGCTGGATCTTCAATAACTGAATACATTATGAAGCGAATTACAAGCAGTGTAAGTTCACTCTAGATTCTTCTCTTAGGTCTTATAAGAAATAGGAAAATATCAGATGTTCAGGTGTCTTTGTTCTCTAAACTTAACATAGTAAATGAAATAAAGAACTAGCACTATATAGATATGAAAGACATAACTGACAAACCTTATCATTGTAGATGTCTGAGGGTAATGCAACTGCATTTGAAGAATCAATTCCAAAGTCTTTTCTAGTAAGCGCTGACATGGCACATGCAATTCACCCGAATTACCCTGAAAAGCATGAGGAAAATCTAAGACCTTCTTTTCATGGTGGTCCAGTGATAAAAATCAATAACAATCAAAAGTTAGTAATTATACCGTACCGATATCTATAAGACACAATAAAGTATCATACATTACGTTCATTGCTATCCATACTCCAGGTATGCCACTTCCGCCATAACAGCCACTGTAGTCAGAATGGCTGCAAAAAAAGTGGGTATCAAGACCCAGGATGTCATGGTTAGGAATGATTCTCCATGCGGTTCTACCATCGGTCCCATTCTATCCGAGAAACTGGGTCTGCGCACATGTGATATTGGCGGGGCTCAACTCAGCATGCATTCCTGCAGGGAAGTCTGTGGAGTGCACACCGTTTTGGAATGCCAATCGCTCTTCAAATCGTTTTTTCAAAATTTTCCTACCATTGATTCTAATCTTCATATTGAATGAGCATACCATACCTCAGTAATGTTAATTGTCATTATGCAATTTAGTTTTATCATTGAACTCAAATTAGGGAACTAGAAATGGTAAAAGAATTGATATTTTTTGTGGTATTCAAATTGTGAATCAATATTGGGGATTTGAAATGTAATAAATTACTGAAGAGCAGTGATGGGTGATTTTCCTTCTTCTTCGGTCTGTATGATTGACGATTTATGCTGTTGTAAATGTTTCTGGTGATTTGAGTAATTTTCCTTGAAATATTCCAAAGATTTATGCAGTGCATCAAATCCATCCATTCGCATGAGGTCTGCGTATGTCAGAGATACGACTGTATAAAATATATGTATCGATAATAAATTATTACATAGAAATAATCCCTTTTGTAGTCTGTTCATAGAAGATTAGGCAGCAAGGAAGGGGATGAACTGCAACTTGGAATTTGTTGGAAGGATGACGTGTCGGTATTTGTCCGCCTGTTCAAGCGAAATGATTACGGTGGTCTGTAAATCAGGATTATGTGGCCGTGTTCTATCAGCAATGGTTCAGAATTTGCCTGCACTATAAATCACATAAAGCCCCATTGAACACGTGCATTGTAACATTCATTTGGTTCTGCACAACATATAAAGATTCCCCGAAACTATCGGAACCGCCCCCGATCGTGAACCACTAATCCAGAAAAAATGTGACATGAAAGTAAATAAAAATACGTTAAATGTAGGATATTTATAACAAACGTATAACAATGCTGTACAAACTTATGACTACAGACTTAGCCCGTGCGGAAAGCTTACAGTCGGCTACTCATTTTTTTCCTTTTTTCACTTCATTTTTATGAGATTACGAGTTCATATGCGATCGGGCACTGTCCGAAATGACGTAAGACGCACCTTTTGCCCCTCTGTAGCTACGGCCCGATTGCAGTGGTGAATTTTATAGTCCTAGATTAAGCGGTAGGAAAATAAAGCGTCTGGTTTTATTTTCCATAGTTACAGCCAGCCAATACATTGCCGTTATATTTCATCTATCGATTTTCTAAATCTGATCCTTGTCACAGCAGGTGTAATCCGCGTTTAAGAAGGTATGTCAACATCTAATAACACTGTCGTTAAATGTACGTATTCATGGAACCTGATTGCTGTAAATAACGTGTAATGAGTTCTTTACACTTTCAATTGATTATTTTCGTCTCATGTGATATTAATTTCAATATTGGATGATCGCCTTTCAGTTGACGCAAAACCACTTAAAGCATGCTAACGTTCAACGAGCAGTAACGATTTTTAGATTGCTCAGAGTAACTGCTGTGAACTTTGTTATTTTCGACGTTACTTTGGGAATATTTGTTCTTCAGTTTAACAGTTTTCAGTTAAACACAGTCATGAAAAATAGTGTGGTATATATTAAACCTAAATTACAAAATTTCTATTTGAAATTCAATTATATACAGTTACTCATAAAATGAGTAAAACTGAATTTAAATTTCCCTTGATTCTGAGTTCAATTGTGGTGATATTGGTGTGAATTTAACGTGGGATATCGATATTCTAATCTTGCAAGTTCTTTATGTTGTAATTCCACTGAGTAAAAATAGCGTAGAATTTTCTGTGTATGAAATAATTCTTTCCAATAATAATTGATTGTATCTATTCAAAATCTCATTTTTCTAATTAATTGTAATTCAAATCTAACATTATAGAAAATAAAGCTATGTCTTTGATATGCTCAAGAAATTTTCATAATTTGTTTATGGTACGTTCGTGGCCTCGAGTTATTATACAAAATTCTGGTGTAGTCCATTTCTTTTGAATTATGAACCCCTGTAGGTGAATAAATTATGTTGGATTTTGTGTCATTACTACTTGTAACGTCAATTGCAAGTGTACTCATACGCGAAATTATCCTGCTAATTTAAATTACAGCATCTTCATTATTCTAATGTATAACACGCGACATTGATTTTTATACATTTATGGCCGTGTTTTCAATTTTGCAATCAACCACTGACAATACTTAGCAAGTTTATAGCGCATTTTTTTCTACAATTTTTGCTGCCGTATTGTATAAATGGAGGTAGTACATCTGTAGTTTTTGCAGAATCGACCTAACAGCCACTGTGACAAATAATAGTTGTTTTTCAGTCCCAGGTAATAATCGGGAATATAGCTAGATTATATCAAGATTGCGTTATGGTGTTTCTTGTAAAATAATTACTACATAATTTTAGAATCTACTGTATTAAATTATTTAAACGTTTCCTTGTAGCTATAAACAGTAAGATATTATCCCTGTCCGTTTGCCGTTTACAATTTTGATATGACATTTCTCTTGGAGGCAAGAAAGTGAACCGCTAATCTTTTAAGCTTATTAGTGTGGTCTATAATTGATGCATCTAGATAAGAATGAGCCAAGCGAGTCTCGAAAGCAACATTTCAATGCAATTAAGGGTTTATTGGCAAAATCTCTTATTTCGATGTAGAATACGTTTAGGCCGTGACTAAAGGTCAAAGTGTAAACCCAATCTCTAACTGAAAATCTAGCACTTTACAAACCCAAAATATTAGTTCGAAATTGCAAATCAATTATTCTATTCAATTGCTATCGAAAAAAAGCGGACTACTTCGAGTGCGCAATCGTCTCCAGGGGAATAAAAGACTGGTGCATTTTTTCGCACAACATATTTACATAATTACTTCACGTTGGTAACAGATTTGCACATTTTCATCACTGTGTAAGTGCCAGTTTTGTTTTGCGTTATTAGTGAGCTACCTCAATCACTGCACTAATCGGTTTTGGATCTCTTTAATTATTATCGAAAAGCATTTATTGAGAATCGATTTGTAAAGACGGTGGTGAGCACGTTGATCCACTAAGCTCTAGAAAAATCTCTCTACTCAGAGGATGTTTTTGTCTATCGACAGGTTCTAGTTGGCTAAGTTCCAGAAGTTAGGGTCACAGCCTAGTAAAGCTATTATATATCAGAGATAATACAGTGGAAGGATTTCGTCCTGCCGGCTATGAACGTAACGTAATGTCGCAAGATTTTACTACAACGACGCCTCGGGCTGAATTGGGCAATAAAATGCTCTTGTGCGACGGCCCTCGAATAAATATGCGCGCACTCGAACAGGCTCTTTCCAACTTGACCGTTTTTACCGGATCGACTCCTCTATTCACGAATTACTTGCAGAATCAAAGCGATGTGGATGACTCGCATACGACAGTCAGCTCACATAATCTGTCGACTACATCCGGATTAAATTTGGAAGTTGTGCAAAACACATCGTGGCTCATGGGTTAGTAACGTGATATTATAAATTAATATGATTCTCATTTTCCTATTGGAAGATGGGTAAATTTTACTAAGTTACAAATGTTCTAAAGCTGCACGAATTTTACGAGAGTCATGAGAGTAGTAAGACATCTCGTTGGGAAATAATTTCTATTCACTTTATCACTTCAATTTAATGGGAACTTGTTAACACGATGGATTTAATCACCGAGTATTTTTATAAAGTGTCATATTTTAAATTATTATAGTTGTTAGAATATAATATAGAACACTATCTAAATTATATATTGAATTCACTGCTACTGTACGTGACATTTTCCCCTATCCCCCATCTCTTTATACCAGTATGTAAACGAATGGCTATCAACCTTATTTTGCCTCATTCCCCTTAACCTTATATTTGAATTTCATTCACCCCTTTCCAAGATTGTTTGACTGGTAAACTTGCATTCCTGATAATATACACATAATACTGGAAATCCTGCAGTTTCTGCTGAGAATTTTAGCAGCTTGAATCCATCGATCTCAATTTGCCCTCTGTCTGAGTTCCCTGGTTTTAATAAATTGTGAAATTCGTATTTTATTAAAGTTTCTCGACAGTGTCAATTGTTTTCTTTTAGATGGTGAGTTACCGAATGTCATACTCTATTCATTTGTATTCTTCGTCGCGGTTTTGGGTAATATTCTTGTGATCGTCACGCTCCTTGCAAATCGACGTATGCGAACGGTAACGAGTTGTTTCTTGCTCAGTCTATCCGTGAGCGATCTTCTATTGGCGATCTTTTGCATGCCCCTCACTCTCACCGGTAGGATTTTGAAACGATTCGTTTTTGGAACAATCATGTGCAAGATCATGCCTTTGTTCATGGGTGAGTAGATAGAGTATAAATTATCTCTATTTTTGTTTTGTTATTTATGTCAAAGGATTTATGTCAGAAATGTCATAACAGTTTACGTTTGAGCGTTCACAGACAATAGCAAAACGACATTGTTATACAATGCGCGACTTGCTAAAATCGTTACAGTATTTACTGTGTACCTTATGGGAATTAGTATTTTCAGGTGATAGTCTAAAAACTAGACAACTATGGCTAGCCTTTCGCGGATCTGCTATTTTTCTTTCATTTGCTTTTTTCTTGCTATACTGTGTTTGTATTTGTGTGAATACAATAGTCTTACCTATAAATAATTTTTTTCGGTACCTACATTGGTTTTCATGTTTCCTAATAGGTATGTCTGTTTCGGTGTCCACCTTCACCATGTTGGCAATATCCATAGAGCGTTACTACGCCATCTGCAAGCCGTTCAGATCAAGAGCTTGGCAAACTGTATCTCACGCATATAAGGTCTGATTTACTTTCAGCTCTAAAAGACTAAATAAAATATCGCCGCAGCACCAGTTCCCTCCTAGGTTTTCCAAGAAAACTCAAAACTTTCGGATTAGCGGTAATTACATAGATTTCGACCTGCATTGATTTTGCATCACAGTACCATGTATAAAAGGAAAAATAGTATTTGTTCTAAATAAATATTGTAGTTCCTGGAATTGTACAGCGATTATTTCGTCAAGTCCCGTACACTTACATAGTTTGGCTTGATTAACTGATTGCTATCGAAATTATTATTTTTATTAGTTTGATTGGCGAACTATAAATTGAATTCGAAATTTAAAATTCCACATATTGTTCGAAAGAGTAGTAGCATTGCAATGTTTATTAACTCAACTCTTTCTGGTTGGTTTTATTATGCATATTGATCATGACGTGCTCAGACTCAGTTTTAGTGACGCCCATTTCATGTGAATGAAATGAATTGAATGTGCCATTCTTGATGGTGAATATATGGTATTCAAAAACTATTGCTGTATGTATTTTTTGCAGGTCATTTTGGGGATTTGGTTTGTCAGCCTTCTCATAAACATCCCTTACTTCGTTCTAAGTAACCTGAACTACATACCGCTCATTGATTACGGCAAATGTTCCTTGGCTTGCAGATTGATGTTTCCTTCTTCAGTGGCAAGACAGGCTTGGTAACGTTGTACACTTGTTATTCTACTTGCAATAATAGTTAATTAACTGGGTACTTCAGTATGTTACGTATTCCTTCACATACATGGCACTCTATTCAAAATCAATAGAAATTACTTTTATGCTATAGAATGCATGATCTATACTATACGTAATCAGTAGCACACTCTGATGCACACAATCAATGCAATGAACGATTTTAAAATCCGGAGTTGAATTTAAAAGTAATTCATTAAAATCAGTTTATCAAGGCGCTCATCGATTCGGAATCACTGGTCACTACTGTATTTCGTTATTGTGAGCGCATTATAATAGCCTGCAAAAATGAATATCGTAATTAACAAAAACGATCCCACGGGGTGCGAAATCTGTAGGCTGGGACTTTGAAATTTACAATTTGCGATGGATGTTGTTCCACCCATCAATATACATAGGTGTACTTTACCTTAAGTTTCCACAAGTGACCGAAACTAAGAGGATTACCGTAATGCGTGACGAGTTTACGGAACGCTTCTGGTCGATATTGCCTACCGGTAGTCAATATTATCTCATGTTTTGCACATCTACGTGAACGTACATACGGAGTACCTGCATATTATCTTGCATTTGTACAGCAGTGTATTGTATCCATCATCCTGAGCATATTCCTTGTATATTTCGTATCTCAATTTTTACTAAGTACTAAGTACTAAGAAAGCTTATCCTTCAGCGCTATTAAATCCATCCATCGCCATCCTATTTAAACGTGTAAAATAAACGCGCTATCAATATTTAATCACGCAAGGGAATACTTACTTAGCTTGGCATATAGACACTCAGGGAAGGGTATTGTGTTTTGCATATATAATGAAGTGATACGTGAGCTAATAGAAACAATAATAGCAGTCACTGGATAAGGGATTGGTAGTGGTCCAATGAGCATGTTCATTGTTAACATTGTCTACAGTAGTAGTCGAACATGACAGAACGTTGGACCCGGGTAAACATGCAAGGAGAATATTTTAGAAGTAGATAAGGAATATAATGTACCCAAGGGATACAGTACATAAAAGTGAGAAGTAACGAAGACTATGGATTAACGCTGGGTTGGAGTTGGAGAATATCACAAGCTAAAACTGTTTTTTTTTCAGGTATGTCTTCTTGCTTGTCACTCTCTTCGTTATCCCTGGCCTCATGATGACTGTTGCATATGTCGCCGTGAGTTGTCAAATTTGGAAAGAATTTCGCGTTAAATCTTCACGCTCTGGTGCGTAGAATCTCTCTCCATATATTCATATCTAGCCCAGCAGTCCATGATCTATATTGGCTTGGCCATGCGTGGAAAAATCTGACCAATTATAAAAATAAGCTTAAACGCTCTTGTGAAATTATGTGCATTCATACCATGGGGCCAAGTGAAAGGATGGTTTTTCATTTACCTCATTTTCTCTTCAGTTATTAACATTCCGGAAGCAAACGAAATTACAGAGTAACATAATATGTTTGATATATCAGTTTACACTAATACGTAATATTGATATCATGCATACTTTTATTCACTCCTATGATTCAAAAACTTGGCGCATCTCTAACTGAAGCCCGCCAAATCACTTACAATAATAATACGTGTGAATTGAATGTTCCAGAAGGAGAAATAAACGAAGAAGAAGATTTCGATCCGGGAGACGGACTTTACATCAATTCAAGAAAGTCGCAGAGATCATTCCGGAGTTTTCGAAACTCCGTGAAGAGATTCATCGTTCGAAACGAAGAAATGAGTTCGGTGGAAGACGAAAGCAAGAGTTGCAAAACTGTAAAGTACCCTAGGGGTACGGGGACAAACGCAAAGAAACAAGTGCAGGTAATAGAATGAACAACCAAGGCTACCTTACATTGCGACGATCACGTGATATGTTAAATTGAATAAGCGCACGGTCAACCTAAATAATTCATCGTGTTATTTTGTTGGTTATGACGTACAAGTACGTCAGTAGATATTTTCAAAACACGCCCGACCATTTCTTGCGAAAGGATTTTAATATGATGAAATTAGGATAATGCATTTTCTTCCTATAATTACAACAGAGAAAACGGGAGAGAGAAAATGATAAGAAACGCAGCTTTGCATCTCAATCTCGAGCGTCGCGGCCCGCCGATCGGCTGGTCGAAAAAAAGAAAGTTGTGCGGATGTTGATCGTTATAGTGGTAAGAAATATACTTCGAAATTGTGAATGTTCCAATAGTGGAATCAAATTTGTCCAACTTATACTATGGCTCATATTATTTTATCAAGTATAACAGCGATCCACCACGCGTCACGATACAATGAATAACACAATACCACTAAAGCCATCGAGAGGTACTACCTGAATAACAGTAATACATGGTCATTGCTGTTAGGATGGATATTAATATTCTCCGAGTAGACGATGGAAATAAATTTACTATCAATCGAGTATCGGTAGACGCGACAAGATGCAGTACTACATGATTGTACGCGCGTTTTTGTTTGGACTATTGTTCGACTAACATAATTATACAGAGCGCCAGTCGATAGACAACTGATTCGATATTTATCGCATTACGAGCGATCGAAGACATCAGTTCATCAGGGTAAATTAGCTTTCCAAACGCAAGGCAAACACGACTAATTCAAACTTATAAAAGGCTTTCTCCAATCTCGCAATTATAACACTGTTACTGTATTGATCCCTCGAAATCCCTTATGTATAATATATTGTGGAAACACCACCTAGGTGATCATTATTTATTTTATGACTAATTTATTCTTCATTTACACCGCTACGCCGTAATCTTGATGCTAGAAGATGTCAGAACCCCAAGAATCCCCAGAACCCCATTTAGACAATTCATTTGATTGTTCATCCGTAGCTTTTGTATCTTAGTCAATTATAAATGCATCAGTCAAGTTACTGTACTCCTAATACCGAGAATTATAATCATTTTGCCTTGCCTTGCCTTGCCTCGCTACAGATTTTGTTCTTTTTCTGCTGGACTCCACTATCTATTGTTAACGTCTGGAAAGCATTTGATCCGTACACAGCAATGGAAGCATTGGATGGTATTATCGAAATAATACAGGTATGAAATCTGTAGCTAAAAATAAATAAATCTATACTGCGAAAGTCACAAGTTGGATGTGGACGATTTCAGTTCGATTTGGTTCGTTAAGGCTATCATTGTAAATGAATATTTATAACGCTGGAGAGTTTATATTCGATTCTCTTTCTTTCCCTTTGATGCCTGATGCGCCGGTCTTATTGTTAAGGATATAGAATTGATTACACCAGGGATTGCCAAACATTTCAAGTCCATGATCGACCTTTAAGGAGAAAAACATGTCGGCAATCGACTTTTTCAAAGCTCCCCAGGGCCTAGATGATTCTATTCATAACTTATGATTCTATATTGTACAGCGCTACTTTAAAAGTTTCAAATTTTAATTAACAATATTTAAATAATAAATTTTAAACCTTCTGATTTTCCGCGCACATCAAGTTATTCGATTTCAACATCACAGCCAAAAACTAACATTATAGCATTGTTTTCTGTTCAGCTCATGTCTTACATATCGACGTGCGTCAATCCGATTGTGTATTGCTTCATGAACCAACGATTTCGGAACGGATTTTTGCGTGCATTTCTCTACTGCTTGCCCTTACGATGCAGCAAATCCTATTCTTCCCGGGTTGGAGTCTGAGTTCCATATAACTACACAAGGCAATAGTATTTAACTTTTTCCTTTAAGTTCCAAGCAAAGGCATATTCACTGTACAGCTAATGTAAGCAGTAGGGAAGGCTTAGGTTCCCAATTAATTACACTTAAATAGAGGATATATAAGAGAAATCCACTTCATTCCATTATGTTAAAGTATACAGTATCCAAAAATAATATTTCCTATATAGACGAAAAACTCGAATGTTTTATTATTTTATTTATGATCGGACTAGTAATATTATGCTTATTGCTTATTGCTTTTTTTCAAAGGCGGCGACGTGGCGTAGTTGAATTTGTATTGCACTATGTATTGTTGATATGCACATATATTTTTATATACGTTTTGGTATTTCGCAATGTGTTATCGTTCTATGTATTAAGAGGCTTTTTTGCGAATTTGCAGAAGAGCAATGTAATATCTAGCTGTTTACTTGTCTCACTTTGCTAACTGGTAAAACATATTTTTGTTTGAAGTAAAGTTTCATTGTGCTGATACGTATACAATTCATACTTCATACTACATACTACTACATACTTGGGATAGCTATTGTTTGCTGGAGGACGATGATGTGATTGATGGCTATTGTGTGATGGAGAACTTTTTTTAACTCGTTTAGAAACTTTATGTAGTTATGGTAATGATTAATATCTCGAAAATCGATCGCACGACTTCACTGATGAAAAATCTGCAGTCTCGGTTGGGAGCTCGATGCTTAGTAGCCCCTTGTAACGACCGCATTAAATATTTTACGTGTACTGATATACTGATATGATGAACAGTGTTTTCTAAAGGCAATTGTCGCCTAGTTCAATACGAGCAATCAGAATTTGTTGGTGATCATCTCTGCCATCTAGCGGTATATAAAGTGTTCACCTAACAAGGTAACAGGTTAGGTCACGGAATACACGGTAAAGGTTAGTTAGAAACAACATACTGGGAACCTTGTCGAAAGATTTCTGCCCTCTTTAAATTCATTTTTATTAACTGCTATGCGATGTATTTATATGCACTGGTGCACGTGCATAAGTGAGAATGCAAGCAGTATAGAAATGATATCCATGAAAAAGCCGGCAGAAATACGATTTTGTCACGTGACCATGTGTCTACTGAACCGTAGCGGCACAAGTTTGACTGCCAATACTGTAGTTTCTTGCTGGTCTTTGTGGTCGAATTATCAGAATTAATACTCCATTATTCACAGTCAGAAGTAGAGGTTTTAATGTGGCTGACAGTACTTTGCGTTCCCCTTAATTAGCCTCAACGAAACCAAAATTTATCTATTTTGAATCTACTTAAAATAGATAAACGTTATTGAAGTAATGATTTTAATCTAATTTTCTGATTGGAATTCACATCTCGCAGTGCTTAAGAACGTGCGATCAAAATGCCAAAGTAAGTCGATTCCACAAATATTGTTTTAATTCTGCTCTGATAAAGAAATGCGAAGATAAAGATACATTTTTGTTTCAGATACTACTGTGACTATTGTGACACCTACTTGACACATGATTCGGTAAGTGTTCCAGCTAATTCATCTCTTCATTTCATATAGACTTTAGAGATAGTAAACCTTGGATTTCTATAACAGAATCTGAA